>JAUEKZ010233348.1:0-21006 GCA_031471865.1 Melibe leonina
CGACGTTTCGACCAAAGGTCTTCATCAGGACAAACAAAATAACAAAATAAACAAAACTTAGCTTCGGGTCTGGATGATGATCTTGCGCTCCGTCTATTCCATTAATGAAAGCATGTGTGGGGAAGTGGCGTGATACTCTTGAACCTACCTACCTACCTACCTACTATAACTGCATTTGTTACTAAATTTACAACCGTACTATTCTACTTTAACTTGAAAATACCATGATGATGCTACATGCAGCAGTTCTAGTGGTAGTAGCAATTGGTAATGGAGGAAGAGGTGTAGGCATTCTTAGTTTTCTACCCACGTACGACTATCTTTGCAAATGTTTGAAAGAAAAGAAGTTATCCACCAAAAATGTAAATTGGGAGGAAACTGAAAACACCATCCCAATCGAGGCAAGCTAATACACCATTGAGAAAATAAATTAAAAATGAGATATAACATGACAATAAAGACTGAATTACAAGAATGAAGTTAAAGTTTTAAAAAAAATAAAGTCTACAACACGTGGTGTTCCCAAGCGGTCACCCATCTAAGTACTAACCACGCCCGACGTTGCTTGACTTCGGTGATCGGACGAGAACCGGTATTTTCAACGTGGTATGGCCGTAGACAACTACACGTGAAAAATAAAATATATAAATTTTTTAAACATTCAATTGAAAATTTGTTTCTATATAGATGTCTAGTCTGTATTTCAATTTTGTTTCAATGTTGAAGATTTCTTGAATTCATCGGCAATCGTTTAGTACAGATATTTTGTGGGTGTCTAGATCCAGTTAGAACTGTAATATTGAAGGTGATTCGACTTTTTGAAATATCTAAATCAAAATGGCGAAATGAAGATTGTTGTCAATGAAAACATTGACCCGGGAAATGAATTTAGAGACAAGAAGGCGTCTACATTCAAAGTTGTTGATCCAGGTCAGGTAATTTCATTTTTTTACATCAAAGTAGACATTTCAGCTAAAATTTCAGCATTAGCAAATAGAGAAACCACGGCACTATTCCAGCCTATATATGCTCTGTAAATATGATATGATATGATATGATATGATATCGCGCCATATGATATTAGATCTCTAGCGATCCCTACCCTAAAACTACTCAAAATACGATCGCCAGCGCTCGAGCAAAATTTGAGCAAGATTTCGAGAACCTAGATATGTCTAGTTTCTATTCTGGAATAAGGAGCTAACACAATCGGTCTAAACTAGATTCTCAATTCAAATATCTAGTTCATGAATAGGAAGTGGTTATTTTCTATAGTCTAATAGGAAAGTTGCCATATTTCGTAACCTTGCAGGAAATGCACATCTCTGTGTATAACTCCTTTGTGTAATTGTAAATCGCCAGTTATAAATTTTTTCCTACCTTAGATTATTTCATGCCATTTGGGTCAGGTCAAGAATTTCCTATCAGGTGGTTCAAAAATGTAAAAGTGGTTAAGAACGTGACTGGAGTTGTCATATTTTGTACAGGGGTTTTCTCAATTTCGTACCCTTCCATGGTACAGAATTTGGAAAGTTGCTGAATAATGCTAAATTCATTCCATAATCTTAACATACACACAGTATAAAAATAGTAATGACAGGACACCTTTTAAAATTTTAAAATAACTTTATTTGACTATTTTTTTCTTATCACCCGCCCTCGCCCATGAGATTTCAACTCATCTACAGCTATTAAAGCGTGTATGACACAGATTATACTGCACCTCATCTTCAATTGCAATGTGACGGTGTTGTTCAGGTACATGACACTAATGTATCAATTGTTCACAACTGTCACATTTCATCCATTCACCACCCTTGACCTTTGTTAGACACAACACACATACAACAGTTTTATTGCCACCTTGCTGCAACATTTTCCTTTCCCACATCCCCTTTCCTCCTTGACCAGAACGGTATGATTGTTGAACTGCCTTTCCACCACTTGTTTTTCCCTTTCTTCATATTCCTTTTCCTTCTCTTAACATTCCTTTTCCTTCTCATTACATTATTTTTTATCTTGCTCTTTCATTTTCTCGGAAGAGAAAGGTAAGTAACAGGCATGAGAGAGACAAAGACAAAAAATGACGTCAACGTTTCAACCTAAGGCCTACCTCAGGGCAAACACAACAATCAAAATAACGAAAATATTGATAAATAATTCTAATTGTACTCATCTGTTTAGCTCATGAGAACATAAGCACAGCATCTTTTCCCTACATTTTGCTCCTCTGCCTGCCACCAAATGTCTCTGACTCATCTTTGCTCTTCTCTTAAAACCACTGGTTGTTGAATTCACAGAAGCATTTCAGACCCCATGCTGATGTGAAAGTGACAGAAACAAGATAGTAGTTCTGCTTTAGTAAAGATTAAAAAGTTTCATTTTCTATTTTTTTAGACCAACATGGAGGATTTTTTAATGAAAATGATTGCTCATGTTGATGACCAACTTTCACTCGTTGAGGAGGAGTGTTCCATCTTGAGGAAACTTTTCAAACCATGGTAGGTACACTGTGTATGCTATTGCTGGTCTCAACTCTTCCATATTCTGTACTTTCATACACTCATCAAGCATTTAAAGATTCATTAAAGTTTTATAGTTGAGGACAACTTGAAAAAATATCCCAAGGAATTTAAGATTTATTTTGTTTATTCTCATGATGAGTAGCAGGAAATGACAAGATTCTACCGCAGTAGTCTGTTACAGGATTAGAACTAACAGAACAGTCACTAATGGGTTCAATCGTGACAAAGTCTTTATATTTTGGAATATTTAAACCAGTTGTGTTGAGCACATGATCATGTGGTTGCTTTTGTCTGGATCCAAAGTTTCTCTCCTTCCTCTGTGATTAGTTATGTTCGGCTACAGGAATGTATCACATTATAAGGTAAGGAAATCAACACAAAACAAAAACTTTGACATAGCTTGTTATTTTGCCGCTTACAGTACATTCTAACTTCCCATAAGGAGTTGAAGCATGCTTAACTAGATCCTGTGAATATTTTGGTATAATTAAAAGAGATAGCCTTTTTTTTCCCTGTTACAGCACAACACAAACAATGTTAAATTTCATTACTTGTAGACATTTAGATAGATTTTTCCTTTCATCGTTTCTATTATAAGTTATTTGATTTAAAACATCAATGCCTATCAAAGTGTCCTTTAAAAGATTAACATTATCACCCAACTGTTAAAGGCTTTCATTTGAATTTTTTCCTTTTCTCATTTTTTTTATAGGCCTCAGAAAAAACAACCCAAAACAAATACCGATGGAGATTTGAATCAAACAGGTAACAGTATAAGAAATATAGTTTTGTTGTTTGTTTTACATGTTTTTTTATGATTCAACATCAAATGATAATATGTTCTCTTAAAACATAGATGTATATGAACAATTTAGTTGCTGTTTAAGGTTATAATCAGGCTTGTGTTATGAAATATAGAACTACCAGAAAAAAAAGAGAAGTAGCAAAATATATTTTATCATTGTGCATTAATCCTTTCACTGCATGGTCTCATTCTAATCGAACTGAAATAAACAAATTTAACATTTACATACATCTTTCCAGATAATCATATTTCAATGAACTGTTACGTGCCTGAAGCCTGAATCTTAGGCTTTTGGCATATGTCCCTTCGCTGAAATGTTATAATATGGAATAAGAACAGACAAATCTTAAAGATTTTGATGTCTAGGAAGTTTAGTTCGAAATAACCTAAGCATTAAAAGGGTTAAGCACAGATTTTAAATAAATATCCAAGCATTGTAGCTGGAACTTTTTGTTTAAGTGAATAAATTGCAATCTATATTATTCACAGATAAAAAAGAGGAGGGAGAGGATACAAGATTGACCCACGAGGAGAAAGTTGTCATAGATCAAGTGAACAGTTTGATTGGGAAAGCTCAAAAAGCTCTAAGAATCAAAGATAAGGTCAGAAACAGAGAAACGTTTAAAAGAGTAGTGTGTGAGGTTTACATATGATGTGTACTGTCTTTCTACCTTTCACATAACTTACTCAACCCTGGTGTGGATCCCTGCTGTTTGGTTTACACCTCCCCAGGCCATCTCTGTGCCCTATTGATGAATTTAGGTGTTGATCATATTTGGTCTCAATGTCATTACGATAGAGCCATGATGTCAAACCTAGTCAGTCTGCACTTAGTGGTCATCTGGTTTGTATTGGAGTGTCTATTTTTGTATACCCAATCTATGGCTCAGTAGCATGTGACTTCAGTAACCATCTACACTAAACTGCACATAGACACTTCTGTCAGAGGTATTTTCTGTTGTTATTCATAACTGTCACTCTATCAAAGATTGTTGTGGGTTAGACTAGAGAGCAGGGTGCAGTAAGGCAAAATTTTATCTAAGGCTGTTCTTAATTTTGAATCTATTTTAGTACCTTCCTAATCTTTCTCTCTGAAAACATTTAGTTTTTAGGGATAGGCCTAAGACTTAAATTCTTGAACTCTTCAAATGATATTTGGATTACCGTGGAGCTCGGATATAACGAGAGGCTCCCTTCAAAGCCAAATTCTGATTAAACCTGATCTCCAAGGGAAATAATGATATTTTTGCAATGACTTAAATTAAATTTAATATCAATATTGGTTATTTCCCTTGTTTTGTGTTTACGTTGAAACACGGCCTTTGATTAATCGAAAATTGTTTGTTTGGTGTTCTTTTTTTCTTTCTGTTTTATCCATTTTAATTTATAATTTTAACAATTGAAGAAAAAAAATTAAAAGTGGCGTAATGCATCATCATCATAGCCTTTCACCCCTGGCAGGGTATAGGCCACAGACAGGCTCCTTCCATTTATCTCTATCCTGGGTCATCTTTCCTAACTCTTTCCAGTTGAGCTTCATCCCTCTCCATATGCCTTTCCTTACATCTCAGCCATGTCTCCCGTGGTCAACCCTGGCGTTATGCATGATTGTTGTAATTTAATCTGAAAGAGAAGTGGTACCTATGGAGAAAGAACAAATAAACCTATGAATTGAATAGGTCTCTTGCTTGGTGAAACCAGCTAATAAGGCCAACGGAACCTAACTCAGTAGAAAGGAACTTGTCTTTATCCTTTACCGATTTTCCGTGTTTTTATGAATTTCCGTACATAGAATGCTGTCTCCTTATGTGAGGACATATAGAAAGCTACAACTATGATTGAGCAGTGGCGGTGGGGATGGAAAAGGAGGGACGGGGAGTGGTGAACCAAGAGAAAGGGATCATGAGGGCACCTCCTTCATCACCGATAGACCGTCTTTTATGTGCTTAAGAGTTGCCAGCGCCTGCTTGCCCATGTGGTGATAATTGGGAAATAGATTATAACCGGGTTTGGTTTTTCTAAGGTCGGAGTCTCGTTTTGCCTTTTTTAAATATTTCTGGATGCTTTTAAAATTAAAACAGATCTTTCTCTAGAGAGAATTAATTACGAAAAAAACAGGGATTTGAAAAATTCTCGTTCTACCCGAGACCATTAAACATGAAGCTTCAATGTATTGTTTTTCTCCCAGTTTAATTTGGGAATTTTTTTTTTACTCAGCTCTGATTTTAGTATTACAAAGTTGCTGTAGGGAAGACAATTTCAGATTGAGTTGTATCCAGGATATTTCATGTATCTCAACACTTACTATGTCTATCTATCTATTACCCATTTCACCAAGTGTTGTCTAGGACAGCAACAAAAGCCCTACATCCCTTCCCGTTTTTTGCCAGCATCCTCAGAGAACCCTATGTCAGTCCAAACCCTTTCATCTCTCTCTACACAGTCCTCCTCCATGTCATTCTTGGCCTTCCTTGACTTCTCTTTCCTTCAGGTGTCCAGTAGAGCACTGTTCTGGCAATCAAATCTTCCTTCCTTCTTAAAACATGCCCAATCCATCTCCACTGCCTCTTTGCAATGATGCTACTCATATCCTCCTGTTGACATCTACAAAAGTTCTTCATTTGAAATTTTCCTAGAGCAAAATATTTGAAGGATTCTATGCAGGCATGTTGTATCAAATGATCATAGTCGTCTTAATTCTGTTTCACTTTGTTACAGCCACATAGACTTGCATTGAATAGAATAATGACCACAAAAAAGAATAGAAGCATAAAGCACCACAGTGCAGCTAATCATTAGGCTGTTACGTTTTAAAGCTAACCCAAAAAAAAGTAAATACAAATTTGACAAAACTTTGCCTTTTCTATAAAATTGAGAAAACCATATCGTCAAATTATACAGATTTGATTCTATATTTTCTGCTTAGTTTTATCAAGTATCAAAGCTTGAGGGTTTGAAAATCCTTTATTTTTACAGCTCCCCTTAGAATATTTAGGACATGGATAAGGAAAAAAATGTTCAATATTGATTTAATGATATGATATTTTTGTCCTTTTTCAAAGATGAAGCCTGACACCTCCCAATGTCCTGATTCTGAGAGCGGCAGTAAACACTCGGACGGCAATGAAAACAAATCATGTGTCAGTCCCAGAGAAGATGGAAAAGGAGACGAGGGAGATAAAGGAGATACCATTCCTAGAGCTGCTGACAAATTGCGACAACCAGATAGAAAGAAACCAAGGGAAAAGGTTGTAGATGGGAGAGACATAGTTCCTGTGAAGAAAAAAGAAGTTCACCCCTCCAAAAAAATCCAACACCAAGAGAAGAATATCCCGCCAGTTTCAAGTGGGAAAAATTCCAGAACTGTAGATTCTTCTCGTTTGATGTCAAAAAATGTGTGTAGGAGCACTACCCCTCGCCCTTCGTCCTCATCCAGCCAGTCTAGGCCAATAAGTGGCAGATCCAAATCTTACACACCTGCTCATGTCAGCGCCCCTTTTAAAACTGATGTCAATGTTAAAGTTCCCCTTCGCAAATCGAATCATTTACATAAGAATCAAATGAACAAATCTGCCCATAATAAAAGTAATGTAGTGACAACACGAAAACAGCCTTCTCTGAGAAATGGATTGAGAACTTTACCAGGTATCAGGGCAGACAGCCATGTAGATACTCCAGATAGTCCTTCCATTTGTAATGATGAGTCCAGTGATTCAGGTGATCAAAAGGCAGTGGAAGAACTTATTGCTCAGGAGTGTGCCAAGTCAAAAACAACCTGTGTGGTAGATTCAGACAGCACTAGCACTGACATGGTGTCTAATCATGGCGATGTGATTGAAAAATCTGGTGCATTTACAGACAACAAATTGCTGAAAACAACGCATGACACAAAATTTGCAACGGAAAACTGCGATCCACCTTTTTTACTCATGGATAAAAGGTATTACAGTCTCATATGCATTGTTTGTCTCTAATCGCTCATTCTCACATATTCCACATACCGAATTTAATGTCTCAACTTAAGTTACTCTCTCTTATTTTCTCATATTCCTCATTTTCATATTTCTTGTCTATATTTCTTTGTGCTAGAAGGACAAAGAATATGTGTTCCACTGTATTTAGATACATAATAATAAGTTCATGTCTAAAATTAACACAAAGCTGGGTTTTTTTGTTGGTTTTTTTTCGCTTTTGTTGATTTCTCTTTGGGGGTGGGAGGGATGAAGGATTTCCTTAGTGCCTATACAAACCTGATTACCTTTTTAGTATAGTAGAAGTTGAATTAATTTGGATAAAGTTGCTTGGATTATAACTGTATGTCTACTTCACACTAATTGACAGTAACAGGATAGCCAAATGTATTTAATTTATATGATACTCTATAGTTTATCTCTAAATTTGGTATTTATATTTTTACACCATACTGAATCTGTTTTTTACTGTTCACAGCTCAAAGATCAAGATACCTCCAAAGTTCAGCAAATTGGTAGCTGAAAATTACAGTTTAAGTGAGAAGTGTTCAACCACGAAATTGGTGAAAAAAATGCCACATGAAGATGCTGCCGAGACCTTTGTAGATCGACTTTTAAGTCAAGTAAGGACAGTCTGAACCTGTAAATATCTATTTAATATCTGTCAAATTGTTCATTTTGTCATTGTGATTTATTTGTTGCTTTTACATTCAAATCTTGTTATACAGCCATCCATTATATCCAGTGTTTCGAATCATCTGCATAAATGATATTTATTATTATTATATTTATGGAAATCCTTTTACTCAAACTTCGTTATATAACCAAGTCTATGAAAAACATGAAATTGTCTATAAGTTAGGGAGTTTATTCAACCAATAGCTATAGTGTAACCCGATGGCAAAGGGGTCGAAGTACTAAGCAAGTGTTTGAACAGTGTTTAATCTCTGTAGGTTTAGTATGGTAGTGAAAACAATTTTAAGCTGACGGTAAACAGAAAATTAATTACTCTACTATGCAAGTCATGCTGTTACTAATGAGTTGATAGTGGATGGCGGTATGACAAGGTATGACAAGTGATTTTATATACAGTGGAATCCCTGAATAGCGACAACCCCTGGATAAGACCTATTGACCCGATATTTTGGTCATATTTTATATATAAGTATCCCAGATCAAGCCAATAATAGGCAACCTCTTTTCCGCCCATTACCATCTCGGACTCAAAGCCAACGGAAACGCTTCTTTTCTGAACAATGAGATTTCTAACTCATTAATCCCCCCCCCCCCCCCCCACTGCCACAAACACCACTACTACTTCTCCTGAGGCCATTTGCTATCTTAATAATAATAAATCTTTATTGTCCTCAAATGGTGGCAATTTCTCATTTGTTTACACATAAATGTGAATCAACCCATTCACACATGTATTTATTACGATACGATATATCACAAATATTGACAAACAACCACACACGTATACTCATTAATTAACTTCGCAATCACCATCCACACAGCATATTTATCATACCCTCTTCTTCGTGCCCTCCTACTTTAGTCATCGTTATATTATATTTATTATCAATCCTTCACATTCGACATCAGTTCTGTTATTACCAACATCCGTTATTCTCTCTATCTCTGTCTCTCTCTATCTTTCTCTTTCTCTCTCTCTCTCACACACACACACACACACAAACACACACATACAGACACATACATACAAGCCATCTCTTTCTACTCACCCTCTCTCTCTCCCTGTCTTTTTTTCTCTCTCTCTCTCTTTCTATCTCTCTATCTCTCTCTCTATCTATCTATCTATCTATCTATCTATCTATCTATCTATCTATCTATCTATCTTCCTTGCTTTCTTTTCCTCTCATTCTTAAGGATCTTGGGCATTTGCAGATTTGATTGCTGAGTGTACAAAAGTAGTTTGGTATCTATTAGTTCTGCATTTTACTTGAGCATATTGTCTTCCTGCTGGCAGCAGTTTGAATTCTTTATGCAGCACATGCTTTTGTTGTTGATGATTGAAAAGGCTTTTTTGAGAAGTTGCTTTTGGTGGATCACTAATACTGCATAAGGGGGTTACTTATTATTTTACTTGATTCTTTGATGAGTTGGTTCATCTTGGCTTTTTCTTTTACACCGCATCCACCATGCCATACTGTAATGCCGAAAGTAATGACCGTGACACTTTTGATGAGCGAGTTGTAGTTTTGCAGCATGGTCTTTTTGCTGACATCAAAGGATCTTAGTTTTCTGAGGATGTACAATCTTTGGTATACTTTTTTACATATGTTCTAAGTGTGTTGCCAAAAGTTAATATTGTTACAAAGAGTAATGTCGAGATATCTAAAATCATGCACAACTTCAACATGTTTATTTTTTATTTTGAGTGGTGTTGTTTCCTTACTTTTCCTATTTTTGTTGGTGAAAATTTGTTCTTCTTTTTGATGTGTTGATTTCTAGGTAGTTTCGCTGGCACCATTCGACAAACGTGTCTATCTGCTGAAAGTAACTAGCTTCGCTTTCTTTTCCAGTGATATGCCCAAGTATGGCTTGTAGTCTGCATATTTTATTATTTGGCAATTTCCAAATGAAGCCTGACAATCATTTGTATAGAGTATATTATACAGTAATTTGAAGACACGGTCACCCATTTTCACCCGTTGTGGTCTGTTAGTTAAAAAGCTTTTGAACCACTCAACCAAGAAATTGGGTATGCCCATGGTGCTCATTTTTGTCTGAAGAACTGAGGTATTCATGGCATTAAACGCTGACGAGAAGTCCACATATAGAATCTTTCCCATATTGGTTGGCTTCTGGTCAAGATGCTTCCCCACTGCATTTGTTACTGAAAGCAACGCATCTTCCATGCTGAGTGAATGCTGATATGCAAACTGATTTTGATCCAGCTGTTTCTGATCATACACAGCCTGAAGTAGTTCACATTTGATGATTTTCTCTTGGCATTTCATTAAGATGGACATTAGAGCGACTGGGCGGTAGTCGTTCAATGCTACTGGGCTATGTTTCTTTGGTACTGGTACAATCACTGATGTCTTCCACAGCTCTGGCACAGTTTAATCATCGATGGAGCACTGGAAGATTTGTGTGAAAGGCACCGCCAGTTGTTCGTGAGAATTTTTAGATATGGCACTGTATATGTTGTTGGGTGCTTTTCATTCCCTGCAGCATTTGAACTGTTGTGCAACGACTGTTTCATTAATTTCAGGTGAAGGTAGATGCATTGTTGGTGGTCGGGCATGATTAGGGAAGGATAGGTAGAGCATGTGTTTGTTTACCTGCGTATGTGATGGTGTTCATTATTGAGGTTTCCCTACTGGCCGGGACTGTTGTGTGCTAGTGCTCATTATACAGGTCATCTCAATATTATTGGCTCAGTAGGAGAGCATTTGTTTTGGAATTGGTAGGGTGTAGACATGTACGTAGGTCTTGTTTTGAAAAGATTGTGTCCTGTACAAATTCTTACTATCTTAACTGATTCAGACCCATGTGGTTTTACAAAGATTCCTACACACACTCAAACAGATGATGGGGTGGTTGTATGAAATCATGAATTGTGATGTGACCTAATTCTAAACATTTAACAAATAGTGTTGCATACCATTTTTTTTGTTATTGAATAAAAAATGTGAATATGTTATTTATTTGTTTGTTTGTGTTCTGAAATTTAAATGTTGTGTTTATGAACGCAAAGTAAAAAAATCTGATGGAAAAAACATGTTGTAATTTTTCCACTTACCTTTAGCAAAATGAATGTTGATGTTCATTAATAATCCAAATGAAACATGAAATCTATAGATCATTCATATTTGAAGGTGTATAGAAAATTTCACAACGATACATAAAGAACTTTTTTTAAAATGATTTTTGAAAAATTACTATATAGCTCTATATTTATAACAAAATTGAGGGGATCACCTAAAACTACATTTCCCCCTCACTAACATCACTTCCATTACTACCAAACAATTTTGAACGACTAGGGTCATACCTAGACCCATCAGTATCTTCTATTTCATTCAATGTAATGTCATTTAACAATTATAAGGCTTTTTCTGACGTTTATGAGTCAGTTGATCCACCATCTTGCTTGTTTTAGTCTCTGTTTATCAAAAAAGAACAGAGAAACACAAATAAACAACCGCCATACAATGAAACCATGATTCAAAAGGAAGCCAAATACATGTGGATTCAGGATATGTATAGTAGCATTAGTATTGTATTTTAGGTAACTGTTGAAATATTTGAAATCAAATGTGCTTTGTGTGCGGCTTATGGGCTTTTCGCGAAGGACAGTGAGCAGCACACTGCGGCTAATGGACTTGAGTCAGTTAACTTGGTCTGCCCTTTCAAACCTGTTGATATACTTTTTTTTATTAATTTCAGAATACTGTAAGTGAAGAACTTTTTGCAAGAGCAAAGGCAATGTCATGTCTGCAAAGTCACAGTCTGATGTGGGACATTCTTCAATCTCTGGAGGTAGAAAATCTATCAGGTATGTATGTACAAGTGTATTTTCCCCTAAAAATTGGAAAGTTTTGGGGGTTTTTTTGAGTGACCGAAGAACAGCTGCAGTAATAGAGATATTTTGTCAACAGCAACATCAAAAAAGTGTTTGTTTTCAAATTGAAAGAAATGAACGAGCAATATATTTGTGACCATGACAAAGCTCAACAATGGTAAGAAATGAGATAGAAGTGAGAATGTATAGCTATTTTCAATTTCTAAACCATGCAGAATGCACTGATACTCACATGACTGGCACATCGAGCAATGCAGTGTGCGTTGTCCAGCACTAAAGTCTGTTCTGGATATTGAACAGTAATTGTTACATATTTATGGTTTTTCTTTGGTTTTATTTTAAAAGATGTTTTTTGTCCTTGCCCATTTTGCACAAGGATAATTTTAACAATGATGGCTCCATTTTTGCTGTTTTACTACAGAGACGACACCATTTGAAACCATTTACAGGGCACAGAAACTGGTGGAGTTTGTCCTCTCCATTTTTTCTGAAGCTCAAGATGAGGCAGATTACTTTTCAAAAGGTGACAATTTGACTCATTTTGTTCATTTTTGTTGATATATGTCTACGCAGTGACAGTGACCCTGATAAGCGCAGCCCTACTAGCAGTCTGGTGGTTGATACATTGACTCCTATGCGCATGAAGATGATTTATAACACTGTTGTCTGGGGTTCAACAAAAAAGTGAAAGCTGCATCCAAATGCCTTTTGTTACGTTAATGACACACATAAGACAATACACACTGCAGATGTCTCTACTACACACTTGATGACAGTCATTCGTGTGCGAGAAATCCTCACATGAAAGTGCACATAGTGCCATTTGGTGTAAGAGGTGTATGATTCATGTCATCATATTACATGTTCTTTTCTTTCTTTTTTTTAACAAATAAGCGCACTCTTTGAAATCTATTTTCTATTTGAATGCTGCACTAATAAGGGATGATAATATGGTACTTCCTATTGTTTTGAGAGTAAAAAATGGTGCATCATATTCCTGTATCTTTTATCATATTGTTTTTCCTATTCCCACTTCTCAGCCTTGTCATGGAATAGGAATGGGCAGAGGCATTGAATAGGTCTCAGGCTGTGTACCCAGCAGAATAGACCCGGCTTTCTAATTTGTTTCTTTGTCTGTTTTGAGTGATTTGATGTACCCCAATGGGTGGAAGAGGGGTCCTATTTCATAGAGGAGCTACTGGTTACTTTATCTGTTATTCAACCTGGGAATGGGCCCCCAGATATGGTATAAATTAAAGTGCTACACTCTATAATCGTATTTACCAGATGAAAGCTACTTACTCTCTGATTGTTGATAGCCAAGATAAGCGTGTAATTTTTTTTAAAAGGTAGACATCTAATTCTATATTCAAAGTCAAAACCATTGTTGGCAACTTTTTACTTTCACTGAGTTTGAATGAAGAGAAAACCAGCTTAGAAGCTAAATCTATAGATCGTCTGCCATTTAACCAGTAATTCGGTTGTTCAAGAACTAATTGAATCATACCTATGCAATTAAAATCTGCATTTTAGCAGCTGTCCCAGCAAATGTTCAGACTGGTTTCCCTTTGTCAGTATGCTGTGACTAGGTGAGATATTTAAATGAGCCCTTTATTTATCTGTGTAGCAGCAAGTTAACATATCTAGAGAGCTCTGCCTTTGATAGGACCTGCTTTGCATTAAAAAGGGCTTTAAAACAGGGGGAGAAAAACAACCAACCAACCGAATGAAGTGATTAGGTCATTTTTACCTCATACTCATCCATAAGTTGAATCAATTGAAGAAAATTAGTTGAAAAGATAGTTCTCTCCTATTGATTGGAGAGAACTGATGGGCATTTGGAATCATCTAGAATCTTCTAGGCCTTGCTTTCTTTTTTGTTATAACCATTTCGATGAAGATGACGTAGTCTAGGCCTGAAAAGGGCTCAGCATGCAGTGACACAAAAGCGGCACTATAGGGTCTTGCGCCAAATGTTGCTGAAAAGTAGGAAAGAAAGTCATGAATTATTATGACAGGGGATAGAATACAAGAGGCTAATCTCTAAAGAGAAACAGCAAAGTTCAAAGCTCACCTATGATGCTCCGGGCCCAACACGGGTGATAGTAAAGACTGACAAGGAAGTCAAAATGTATGTAGATTCACTTGCCAAAGTTATTTTAAATCTTATGACAGACTAAAACGCCAAAGCCTGCTAGCTACCACAAACCAGTACCAGTATACAGACTGCATGCAGAACTCAACTCAAACTGAAACTCTCCACACTAGGTGCACATGATTTATTTGACAACTGACTCAGTCACATCACTTGATGCACCACAACATAGTAGGTACCCATCAATAGACACAAACACTAATGTTGCTCCTCTTTATATTCCCTGCCTCAAACAAAAAATTGATTAATCATAAAAATTGAGCATACAATTTGTAACATGATCTTCTAATCTATCCATCCATCCTCACTTTCATTTGTTTATTTTTTTTTAATTTCAGTGCAGTTCACACGCATACTCTCCGGTGAAAGGAACACGACACATTGCAGTCAAGAGAAAGTCTTTTCCTCCTTTTTTGCTTATAATGGTGAGTGTATGTCATCTGAAAAAGTAGTTAAGTCCTTTAGAGCCTACTGGTCCATAGAGCCGTAGCTTATCTCGGTTTCTATAACATGAAGTGGACAAGTGAGAATGGTTATCACACTCTGCATAAGACACTGGTCTACCACAGAATATTTTCCCGAACTTGAATTGTTATTTGGTGTCTATTTGATACCTCAATGGAGTGTTGCAATTGAGGTAAATTTCCTTGCTCAAGGAAAAATAGAAGTGCCGCTTGTAAGAATCAGACTCTGTTCCCTTCAGGTTCTGTGCTGCATTACTACCAATTTGGTCACCACTCCTCTGTCATATAAAAAAATTGACAACAAAACTATTTCATTTTCTTTCTTTTTTTTAAAGTTCTGCTTATATATCTTCTTATTCATCAATTTCTGTGCCATCTCCAAAACTACTTGTACTGTGTGGAATGGCAGGTCAACTACCAACCTGAAATGCCCAGTGTTGATTGTCTACAATATTTTTCATTTATGGTTATGTCTTTCCATACTTTGTATTTATTTTTGTCATTGTTGCCTGTTTAATGCCCTTTTTTAACACAATTTAGATCGTTTAAAATTTTAGACGAAGTAATGTGCTGCCACACAGAGGTAAATCAAGAGCTCACTTGAATATCTCACCAATCTTAACACAGTTTCCATAATGCCAAGTGCCTAGCAGGACAGCTGCTTGCGTCTTGTGCTGTCGACCAGGCATTGGGTGTTGAGATAAGTCCTAGTCCTAGGTTCAAACCCTCCTCTGGACCGTTTTCTTTTTTTTTCCATGTTTCTACATTTTATGGCTTTGTCTCGGTCCTATCTGCCCTGTGTATTATATTTCAAATAAAACTTCTCACTATATTCAGTTTTTGCTCCCCACCTTACTATTATACAATATTCTTACAGTTCATTTTCTATAGCTGATTTCTGCCTCATTTTTCAGCTGGTAGTTCACTCAAGACTGGAGATGACATGTTTCTATCAGAGGCTTTGGCTGGGTCCAAAGAGTGGGTTAGGTTGACCTTTGAAAAGGACCTGCATCGGCTGCATCTACAACTGTTGTCTTTGTCGGAACAGGAGTGGCTTGCTGTCCTCTTACAGAACCCAGAGTGAGTTGTTTGATTTTGGATTTGTTGTTTGGTTATCGTCTGTTAAAAAAACAATTTTTGTCTTATCAAAGACAGAGAGTTAATGTGTCTGTTTAACACAGTTTATGTCTATCAAAGGCAGAGTTGTCTAGACTAGTTAATGTGCCGCCACACAGAGATAAATGAAGTGTTCACTCCAATATCTCACCTAGTAATCAGACACCAGGACAAGAAGCCTTAGCAATGTTGCTGTGATGCTGAGTGCCTGGCAGGCCAGCTTGTCTTGTTATTTGGATTTGAAATGAAGACTACTAGAAAATGTGCATTGTTAGGAAAATAAACAATGGACTTTATATTTTTATGCACCTGTAACTGTAATCACATTTCCAAGTTTACTAAACTCTCTTTATCAATAGCAGGATTGAGCATGGATACGGTACCATAACAAAATTGAAAGTACACTAAAACCTCATTATTTGCCAAGTATGGGGAAAACATAGCTAGCAGTGCAAAGAAAATACCATGTTTATTCAGGTGGCGATAATAAGAAAGGTGAAAGAATTCATTGTCATTAGAGGCCATAATGAGGACATTGAACTTCAGAGTACCCACTGGCAAAGGGCTAAAAATGTTTACTGAAGGTTTGAGGGGTGTTTCATCTGCTGAGGTTTAGAAGCATAGCATAAAAATTTTAGGCTGGCTGTAATATGAGAATCAATTACAGTGCAACTTCAGGATAACGGCATCTCTGAATAGCAACATTCTCTGGGTATCGACATAGGCCTCTGATTCCAATTTTTTTGCTTTATAATAACATTAGTAATAAAAGCCTCTAAATAGCGACAGATATACTAGTAAAACCTCTGATAACGACTTCGAGGTTGCAACTGTTGACGTTTGACCTCGTGTCTTAGCCAATAATTTGCCATTTTTCCCGTCCAATAAGATCTTCTAGAAAAGACTAGCCATAGCCAATCAGATCGCTTTATCAATCAGCCAATGAAATAACTTTATTTTGTTAAACAACCACCCAATGAAAATGCACATCATCGGCCATCGGTAGGCTAATAAGTTTAGGCTAAGAGATGGTGATCCATTAGCGCTCACCACTGACTTCTAAATAACGACATAATTTTATGGTCCCGAGCGATGTTGTTATCCAGAAGTTGCACTGTACACAATACAAGTTATGAATGGTGCCGATAATTGATGTGTCAGCAGATGGCAGTATGGCAAGTTTTTTATTTATATAGTGGCTGATTCGTTCCAGAGCCAAAAGCTGGCAAAAGGTGAAAATAACAGTATAAGAAAGTTTGAGTGTTAGAGATGTGCAAGTTTTGGCTTGGCCACGTTCTCGCTTGAGTAGTTCACAACTACTTAAGTAATTTTTATTTGATTTAAGATGCTAAAAATTGTTTGGTTTTATTTTCTATTGAGAAAAAAATTATTGTTAGGTTCCGGCTAGATATTTGCTTTAATTCTGGTTGAATTTCGGCACAAAGACTGGATATATTTTTTTTCTATACTATACTCAGACTCATTTAACTTTTGGGAGCGTTAAATATCTCCCAATACTGTTTTTATGGTTTCATTACTAGATACTTTACATGTTGATATGCTTTTATTTTTTTAATAATGGTGTGTAAAAATTTAAAACAAAGTCAAAGAAATAAAGTAGGACAGAAATAAGAAATACATTCAAGCAAAAACAAAATAAGGGGTACAGTAGAAGCTTGAGTACCAAGTACTATAGTACTTGAGTACTCACTGGAGTAGCTGTTTAGTTGGCCAAACGAGTACTCGAGTAGTAAAATGTGCAACATGCAATTGATTTTTTTTAAAGTTGAATTCAGTAGAATCATTTAATATTTTGTTTCTCTTTGAAGATGTGTATAAAAAATATAAAGGGATTGCGCAAAGATTTTTTGCAATGAAATTTTTTTAAACCTCATAAAACCCTTGTCCAAAGGGAACTGATGATAAAAAAAAATGTCAGTCACAAGTGAGTAAATGATTAAAATCAAATGTTGTAAAACAAGTTTGATTATTATTTTTTCTTCTTTGTATGTAATTTCTATTCACTTTTTTCTCCTCCCAGAAACAAGAAACTGTTTCAGCTGGTGCATGGTTTGCTGGCAGCCAGCGGAGAGTTTTTCCCCGCTGTTGTACTGAATCCTTACTCTTCTTGATCATAAAACAGAATTATATATTATTTAAAGACAGAGTTTCTTTAAATGTCTTTAGTTTTTATTACATCTTGACTTTCCATGATCATTGAATTGATTTGCTTCTGGAACAAATTTAATTGAAAGGTACTGAAGAACACAGGCAGACAGACATACAAACAATCACAGATTCACAAACGGTCACAATGGAAGAAAGGCTCTATATTCTGTAGGCAGTTTGAGGTCAAGATTCGTTTCTCTACTCTACCATGATATGTTTTTAGAAACTGCATGAGCACAATTGGTATAGCATCAGATTTTTACCATGAAGGTCATGGATTCAATCCCCCATGATGTTTGTTTTTTTGTTGAGACTGAAAAAACCTGACTGTCAACCCAGCAGTAAAATGGGTAGGCTGGCCCTCTACATAACAACAGTGTCCACTTCTTGCAAACAAGTTGTAGCACATTTAACATGTGTTTGTATTATCCTGTGTGTTTCGATGTTGGACATCTGACCAGGGAAGTGAAACTGTGCTAAAAGGCACTGTGGATTTTTTTTATAACATGGGTTGGGGGGACTTTTATCTTCACTTAGAAGACATGGTTTGTAATATTGTACTGTAGGCAACAGTCAACATCAGCAATGTATTACCAGTACATACCTTTCACCATTCTGGTCTTATATAGTATTAGTATGCAAGGCATTACCACTTATGGTGCAGTGTACAATGATCTGCTTTGTCCAGCCTTTGAACCCATAGGTGGATGGTTAGAACCCTGGCTACATCATACCTCATTCACCAAGACGTTAAAGCCACTATTTCAGCCGATGTCCTGCCAGGCATTTGGCATTTACAGGAACAGTTCCAAGACTAGTTGACCCGGTGTCAGTACACTGTGACTAGCCGTTTATTTACATTGTAACATATTATGTTCTCCAGCATATTTACTTGTCTAGAGAGCTCTATCTAAGCAAAGTATGGTATTTCATTGCCATCATAATTGATATTATTATCATCATTAGAATACTATTCAAGTATTAATTGTTGGAAAATCCCTTGACTTTAAAATTTCACATTCCATTTTATTATCATCTCAGCATGAACGGAGTAATCCAGGCTTCTGAACTATGATGATAGAGCAGGTGTGAGGTGTGAATTCCTCAACGTGATTTTCAGTCAATGAAACTTGAAAGCTTTGTGGCTAAATAGGTAGAGCATCTTTTCGCCTTGGAACTGGTAGATCGGTAGTTAAAATCCGGGTAGGCGCCAACCGTTTTGGGAACAAAGTTAAGACTGGTTGACTGGGTGTGCTATACTGTGACTGGGTGAGATATCTGGTCCTGTGAGCTTTTTGTTTATCTAGAGATCCCCCAACGCCACGCCCCCACCCCTTTTAAATGTATATATATATGACCTAAGTTGTGTAGAAAGGGGCGGTATTTTAAAACCAAAACGCCCCATAGGAACCTGCAGGCTTTGGGCTGACTCATGCCTTTAGAATTTACGACATGGTCACACTGATAAGGACTTGAAAACTTGAAAGCATTCACTGATTGACAGACAGACAGACAGACAGACATCTATCTAGCAAAGACTATTATACACAGTGGAAATCGATCGATATTTTCCGTCGTGGTTTTTTAGTTGTCTTTTTAAAAGAGGGGGGGGGGATATTATTTCTTTTTATTATAATTTTATTCGCACCTTGTGTCACCCGCCCAATAAGCTTATCTCCTTCGATAAAGCCGTCCAGGCACTCCACTCCCACTGCAGCTGCGGGTTTTAACCCTTACATTGCTAAGGTCATATCTAAATCTATCAAATTACAATAGACATCAAAATCAGATATGCCTGTTCTTATACCAGTACCAGATCAATCAGATTTCAGTGAACATTTGGCATACGAACGTGTACAATTTTGAAGATTTTGCACATTAAGTACAGTATTTAAAGTTCGCTTAGAATCAGACCCCGCTGTGAAAGGGTTAAAGTGTGTAGTGCAGATTATGCACCGTGTACATATTGCAACTATTGAGCCTCAGGTTGGAGTAGAGTACCGAGCTTCTCTAGCGCTCTCTTCCGGTTTTATCGCTTGATTGGTTGTTGTCTGTTGTTAAATATAATTTGTAGCCCTATTTACCACATTTATTTAGTTCATGCCAAAGGCGGAGCTGTCTAAACAAGTTCGCGCACGTGTTGCCACCTACCTACCGGTTCCGAGGCGGGCGCTCTACCTGTTGAACTACGGACCCGGTATGATGAATAAGACTAAGACTAAGATCACTCATCTTGATACGGCAATGCAATGAATTTTTCTTAAATCATTCTTCTGTGAAACGGGTTCTCAATTTTCACCGAATGTCGCCCCAATTATCTTTCATTATTATTATTATACATTTATACATGTAGTTATGGACAAATTTCGAGCGCTGGGTCACCTTCTTCACACCACACTCACTAAGCGTTGTACACTACACAGGTGCTCTGAGGTATGTACTCGGAATAGGCAACACATAGACGGTCCATTCACACAATAAAGGACGCCTATGAATCCACCTACATCTACCAGTATCGTAGGTTACCGTGTGATACTGAGAAGTTAACTTGTATAATGACAGTAAGGTGGGGAGCAAGCACTGGGAATCACGGGACATCGCCAACATCACGTGGTGCACGAGCTCAAGGCACGTGGGGTCAACGTATTGAATTTCATCCGTGTTGTCTCAGTCCAGTGATTTGCTCCACATCTTTGGCCCACTCACCGATAATGTCAAATGTCATATTGGTTGTTGGTTTTCGCCTATTTAACGACATTTTTATCGCAATATATTTCTTCAGAGGCGGATGTCTCTAAATAAGTTAATTAATGTGCTTCCACAGATATAAACGCACGGCACAATCGAACATTTTCATAACCAGTCACAGGTTACTGACACCAGGCCAATTAGCCCTAGCACAGCACTGTAACCACATCACATAGCGCTTGGCAGGACATGAGCTACCTAAAATGCCGATTTTAACGTCTTAATTAAGTACGATGGGTCCGAGGTTCGAACCACCGACCTACCGGTTTCGATGCGGTCACTGTACGTATACCTATTGAGCTACGGGGCTATTACTATTACATACATATGTAGGTCTATATAGACCGTCCGTTATACACCAACAAAGGTATTCTGTGAAGTTTTGTTCCTTGCTTTCGTCGCTTATCTGGTTACTGAGTATCTAGGCGAAACTTATACCAGGCCAGTCATCCGACCACTCAACATTTTAATTGAAGGCCACTCTTCCCATCGCACACG
>JAUEKZ010233459.1:0-20999 GCA_031471865.1 Melibe leonina
GGAACTACCACCTCAGCTCCATCTGGAACTACCAGCTCAGCTCCATCTGGAACCACCACCTCAGGTCCATCTGGAACTACTAGCTCAGGTCCATCTGGAACTACCAGCTCAGGTCCATCTGGAACTACCAGCTCAGCTCCATCTGGAACAACCAGCTCAGCTCCATCTGGAACTACCAGCTCAGTTCCATCTGGAACTACCAGCTCAGGTCCATCTGGAACAACCAGCTCAGCTCCATCTGGAACAACCAGCTCAGCTCCATCTGGAACAACCAGTTCAGCTCCATCTGGAACAAGTACAACAACTCCTTTTGGTGGAGGAAAAAACCCCAGTGGGTCTACAACAAGTAGGTGACAAATTCTAGTTTTAATTATTATCCCTTGAATTTCATGCTTGTCCCTCATAAAGGGTTTACATGAAGATGAAAATTAACTGTAGGCGTTCATGGCCATTTTTGTGACTTTCATTGTGATTTTTCTGCATATTTAATAAATCATCAGTTCTATGACATACTACATTCATTGAACAGTGCTTGAATCTAATTTCGACCTTGAGCTTTTGAGTATATCTTTATTGCACTTTTTCAGCAAAAACATAATATATTTGATAATCATAAATGTTATGAAAATAATTTACCCTTTCTTATCCTCAGTTTATTTACAAAAATCGATCTGTATTTTTATATCATAGTTGGGTCGTAAACAAATGCACGCTTTCCATGAACCTTGTGCCATTGATCACTGTTTGTGTCATTGATCACTGTTCATAAGAAGTTTAGTGTGTGATCCTCTTCTTTGTCTATGTATCCTGTGCAAGCTCTGTTAGTTCTCTAAGGTCTTGTTGTGACTACTTGAATAGGATTTTTTTTGTATTGTTAGATGTCTACTATTGAAAACCCTGTTCTGCGAACAGTGAAAGTCCTGTTCAAATCTGACAGTCACTCACTCCAACAAATAAAATGCTATTTATTGTTCGTCAGTGATGTGTGTTTGAAAAGAAATAAAACAACACAATTTGTAACACATCAAATGATAATTTTTCCTCAAATAACAACACTGGCCAAATTCTTGCTGTACTAAACCTTGCACACTAGCTTGAGTAGAATGAAGACGCTTGGCAGATATTTTCATTGTACACAGCAATAATAGTCGCAATAAAATCATTTTTCTCAGTTTATTGATAATTAGGTACTTTTGTTCATTCTTCATATTTAATTTGATGCTTCTAGTTCACAATGCTGATAACAGTTTAATCATAGTAAAAACAGATAAAACTTAAACTGAAAGACATGATTTAAACTTATAAATAAGCTATAAACAGTAAGTGATGTAAATAACATTCTCTCTGGCAATTACAAAACAAATAATTAATGACAAATCACTTTGAATCGCTATTTTATAAAAGTCAAACTGTTCGGGCCCATTGTTATGTTCCTCAAGTAAATATGGACTTGTTAAAATGACAACAACAACAAAATTTTCTTGATACTTCAAAACATCTAAAAGTGAGATATGCCTTAATTGTAGAGCAGTTGCAAATAAATCTGTAAATGTTTACATCATACCAAGTCTGGTAAAGAATGTTCCTTGTTGCATAAAAATGTCTAAATATATTCTCAATTTTATCATAATAATAATTATTTACAATTATTCTATCAACTTCATTTAGCTTTGTGAACTTTCATAGTTCTCAATGTAATGATCAGAGTGTAGATGAAAGTATCCATCACTCAAAAAAAGAATATAAGAGTCTAGATATCCAATTTTTGTTGTTGTAGTTTTGTTTACCTAGTTACTCCTCTTTCCGCCTTCCCCATTAAGGTGCCATGTTCTTTGTCTGTCAAATTTTTACTAATTCATAGTATCACACTCTTACTCCTCGAATTGATTAATCAATTAAGAAAGCTTACTTCATGTCATTATTCTTTTAATATGATAGATTTTCCACACATCCCTAAAAGAAATTTGAAATCATGTTTCTTATTTTCTCATTTCTAGCACCTCCTCTCACAACACCTTGTGCTATGGAAGACAGTCCAGTTGTCCTTTCTGATGGATTCAGGTCATCTGTAGCTGCTGATGAACAACTCTTTCTGATTTCTGAAGATGAGTTTGTTGGGCAAGTTAAGAGTGATGCCTCAAACGTACTGTATGTGCTTTTGAGTGAAGAGCGTGATGTTCAAGTAAGTTTAACACATAACTATTTCATTTTATGTTGTTGTGTTGTGGAGTTTTCTTTTTGGGTACATTTAAACATTTTTTTAAGCCTTGAATAAATGTTTCACTGGTATGTAGTGAGTTTGGTCTGTTTCAAAAGCACAGCTGGCCACTGACATTACCCCAGTTCTTAATTCACAAAAATATTATAAAGAAGCAAATATAAAATTGTACAGAATTGTATGTTTTTTCTAGAGTGAATATTTTAAACCTATACATATCCATTTATTTTAAACACAAAGAAGATAACTCCTATTTCAACGATGGCTACATTATCAATTTTCTACTTCACATGCGAAGTGCAAATATCTTTTAGGATACACACAAAGAGGACCAGAATGTGAGGACCAGCAGAATAGTTTTTCTGTACTTTCTTGTGCAGTCATGTCTTATTTTACAGCCAAATGCTTATTTTGGCATAAAAATACCTTGCATGTTATATATATGTAAGATCCTAGGTAAAATAAACAGAATATGAATATATTATATATTATCATGGTCAAATTCATACAGAACTACTTTTCCCCAGGCGTATACCAGCGAGGCAGTCATGACAAAAGCCTTCGTCTTTCAATCAGGTATTACTTCTAGGGTGATTTCTTTGAAGACATATCACATATTTTCTGATTTCTTTATATTTCCTCTGAGTGAGCCAAAAATTCTTGAAAGCTTGCAAAATTTTCCTTGTTATTTAATGATACAGCAGCGGTCAAGGGGTTTAGGTTTTTGGTGGACATTCCATTGATCAGCTTTTGAAGATTTTGTTACTAATTAAAGGCGGGATCACTTGGCCTGGGAATGCATGTGGTATAACAGAAACAGTAATCAATAGGCCAATAGAGATCAAGTACAAATTAAGACACAAAATAACTTTTTGCCCTGGGGCCTTCATAAAGACACAGATGAAAATGGAAATTATGATATAGAATTTTAACTTGCCATTTTTATCTATATCATGATGAAGTACCAGAGCCGATACACTGATTTTTTGTCTTAATTTGTCCTTGTCTTCTACTGGTGTACAAAGTATTTTTATGGAATTATATTTTTTCTTTATTTTTCAGACGAAAGTAACCCTGACAGTAACAGTACTATTCCTTTGAGGACAATGAGTGGTAAGTACATTTACCTCAGTTATTTTAACTCAGTCAACCCTTAATTTTCATCTTCCAGTTGCATGCTCTTTAGAGGCGGTTGGCTAGCACCTCTGGTGGGTGCTACTTTTGTTTCTCCTCTTTTGGCTTTATCTACTATCTTACTTTTCCAGCACTCTCTCCAGTGTTCCCTTGACAAGCATACCTGTACAGCTGTTTTGTATCTTTTGGCACAGTCTTGGTCCTGCCTGTCATCCTAACAGACTTATGGTCATTTCCTATGGTTTACACCTTGGTACTTAACTGCAGGGTCACTTGCTATCTAGAGGGACTGAAACTAAAATCTTTAACTCACATTGCAATGCAATACACAAAGATTATATTTTTTTTCTATGTATCAATTATAAATGACAGGTAGGCTATTAAAAGGACATGAAATCAATCACTTTAGATATAACTAGAATATATCATTACCGCAAGGTTTGATATCCCAGTATGAATTAATAAAAAGTGCAAAGAGTCATAAAAATTATTTTGATAGCATGCTGCGAATAGTATAGAATCTTATAAAAAAAGTCACTGCTTCAGTGATATTAAGATAATTGTGACTGTTTGGGTAGTGTGGATAGAAGAGCATGATTGGTAGTCTTTTTTTAAGGCTATTATTTGTATAATATCAGGCTAATCTTGAAGCTTTCTAGTTAGTTTGATTAGAAATATCCTTAGCATTGAAAGGTTTTAATGATAAAGCTGTCATCATTATGACTATTACTTGTTCTGGTGCTATTTTTCCATACAGGAAGTGATATTGGTCCCATCCTCTATGATTTCACCATTTCAACTGAAAGTGGAGAGAAGCGTATCATTGTTATAAACACTGAGCAAAACAAAGCTTATGAACCATCTAGTGACACTTTTGATGTCTACACAATTGAGGTTGGTTTTAAATTCCTATCTATATAATTGAAAAACTCACAAAATACTATATTGTTGTTTTTCAGAAAGAGAGGGCTCTTTTTTATATTATTTCTATTGTTTGGAAACCCCTCTTGTCTTTGTTGTTGGATGTGTCTCATAACTTTTGAATTGGTGCCATCTTGCACACTTTGTATTTCATAATCTTTTGCCAGCTATGTCTGGCTCTTTTTCCCTTTTCTTTCAAATTCCAGGTTATAGTCAATTTATTAATACTGATTGATAGCTCTTGGAAAATATGGCCAATCCTAATAAATTTTCTTTGAAGTTGTTATTCAGCAATTGGCTCCCTCCCTTCCATTGATTAACATCAATCGTCACAGTTTAAGATGAGGAGGTAACATTGCCTCACTTTCCATAGTCACTGGATTCTCTTCCATACAGAACCAATTGAAAAAAAACTTGGTAAAGATTCATATGGATATGCTATCCTCTATTTTTAAATGCTGCATGATGCCCATACATAGAAAAAAAACTGCAATCATGTTTTTACTACATCATGAAAAATAACAAACTAGAAAAAATCAGTGAAACACAATACCTAGGTGTTTAAAAAAAATAGCAAACTTAACTGCTCAAGCCAAGTGACAGTGGTCAGCAGCAAAAACAATCAAGTCTCAGGAATCGTACTGTGGAACCTTAAAAACTGCACACCAGTGTTAAAAGAATAGGCAAATCTCGCCCTCGTTCGCTCTGTGCTTTAGTATGGCTCCACATTTTGGGGCCCATATCACATTCATGACATCAACATACATGAAAAGATCCAAAAGCTAGTGGCACATTTTGCTACTGGGGACTATCAGACAACGAGCATTGTTCCAAAAAGGGATTCGTCATGAAGGCCACTTAATTAGCAATGATAGGACAAAGGCCTACCTTTGTTCCACAAAACCATTTATAAGTTAGTTTTATTACCCGCCACTGAAATAATCCATATGAACTCCACACATTGATAGAAAGATATGAGAAATTTTATGAATTTCAGTTCTACATGTAAGTATCTTTTTCTTCAAACCTGTAGAAGGCAGAAAGTGGACAAGGTGTTTATGTTGGAAATGATGAACAACTGTATGTGATTGTCAATCCTAATGCCCAAGTGACAATAGAAGTTTGTGCAGGTAAATTATGCTTTGAATAACCCTTAACAAAGTCATTGGGCTGTAAGGCTCTAAATATCGACGGTTACATGTAAAGAAATCTCCCTCTATCTTTTATTCTCTCTCCCTCTCTTTCTCTCTTTCTTTATCTCTCTCTCTCTCTCTCTCTCTTTCTCTCTCTCTCTCTTTCTCTCTCTCATGCTTGCATGAATTATAAAACATTGATAACTGAATCTTATGCATTCTTCCTTTAAGACTAATAAGAAAAAGAATAGCTAGGTGAGAGACAATTGAAAAAAAAATATGCCAAATGAGTTGAATGCTTTTTATTACAGACAGTCAAATCAGGCTTTTTCTTAGTGAACATTCTGGCCAGATAAATGAGCATGTCATGTGCTTTATAGAATTGAATGATTTTTTGTTGTTAAACTAAGCTTATACTTGTGCTATCATTTTTTAACCAGAACCATTCTTCTTTTGAAATCTTTCATTTCATTAGTTGAATTATTTAGTTAAACTGTTCCATTCGTCTTCACGTCTTTCTGTTCAATTCAATTCTACTTTGACTTTTAGGTTCTACATCCAGACATGGCATGTGTAATATGTCAACTGTATGTCTAATTATTAAATCTTTTTGAATTTTTAAAGCAAGAGCTGTGTAACTAGAAATCCATTGATTTTTCTTCTAAGATATGTTTTCCCCCATACTGACCTCATTGAGAAACTAACACCCTCGGTTTTTCTTGTCCTTTGAGACCAAACAAAGTACTGAGTTTATCAGTCTTGGTAAACAAGGACATGAAATAATGGGGTCATGGATCAAATTTCTTCTTCATTACAGAAGAACAAACAACATCCTCTGCAGGAACAACATCCTCTGCACCTGAAGGAACAACATCCTCTGCAGGAACAACATCCTCTACAGGAACAACATCCTCTGCACCTGCAGGAACAACATCCTCAGCAGGAACAACATCCTCTGCAGGAACAACATCCTCTGCAGGAACAACATCCTCAGCAGGAACAACATCCTCTGCACCTGCAGGAACAACATCCTCAGCAGGAACAACATCCTCTGCACCTGCAGGAACAACATCCTCAGCAGGAACAACATCCTCTGCACCTGCAGGAACAACATCCTCTGCAGGAACAACATCCTCTGCACCTGAAGGAACAACATCCTCTGCAGGAACAACATCCTCTGCAGGAACAACATCCTCAGCACCAGCAGGCACAACAGGTGACATTATTGATAATGATATAGCCATATACTGTCTTGCTTTCTTACTTAATTCACAAAGTTCTCCATTTGGTTCTTTTATATTCTGTTAGTATAGCAGTAGTATAATGAATCCAGTGAATTAGGCTTTGAATGTCCTTGCTGATCTTCGGTGTGCAGTTTCAGACATCATTTCACCCTTACTTTGATGGCGAGGCTCCTCCAAACTAAACATATAGTCTGACAAAAGGCTGTCCAAGCAATTCTTGAGAGCGTTAGGGTCTGGAGCTTCAGCAACTTAAACTGTTAGGTTGTTCCAAGGATCAATTACTCACTGAATGAAGAAATGCTGTCTGAGCGATGTGTTGTATCTTGTTTATGGAATTTATATTTATGGCCTCTGGTGTTATTGTCAGCAAATACAAATAGTTCCTTTTCAATATTGAAGAGATTATATTTAAATCTGTATGTTTCTATCATATCACCTCTATATCGCCTATAGGCCATACTTCATATTCTTTATCATTTAGACCAAGAACAATCTTAGTGGCTCTTCAAAGTACATCTTTAATGAGTTTCTTATCCTTTTCATACTTAAGTGCCCACACTGTGTTGCTAAACTCCAGATAGATTATTAATTAAAATGACAAAGAGGATGGGCCCAAGGACGCTACCTTGGGGTACTCCTCTGACTACCTCTGTCAAGTTAGATACCCTGCCTTGTACGTTTACTCTCTGTTTTCAGCTTATCAGAAAGTGTCTGACCCAGTTTAGAGTATTCCCTTGAGTACCATATGTTTCTAGCTTATTTAAGATTCTTTGATGAGGGAATGAGTTAAAAGCCTTAGCAAAGTCTAGCAAAGTGGATCCAAGCATTGGTCAAGCATTTCTGTCCAGTTGTTTATTGTAGCCAAAAGGTTGGTAGAGCATGATCTGCTGGAGATAAAACCATGTTGACAATATGAGAGCAACTCGTTGACTGTTGATGTTCTGTGATGCTGTCTCTGACAATACTTTCCATGACTTTGCATACAACAGAAGTAAGGCTTATAGGACGGTAGTTCCTGGTTTGGTCTTGTCGCCTTTCTTGGAGATTGGTGTCACCAGAGTTTTTTTCCAGTCAGGTGGAAGTATCCCAGATTTATATGATTTTTGATACAGCATAGCCAAAGGTTCAGAGACTTTGTTTGACAATGAGTGCAGTAAAAATGAGCGAAACAAATCGGGACCAAGTGATTTGTTCTTTTCAAGATTGTCTTGTTTTTTCTTCACAGTGTCTATTGTAATTCAATATTGGTTTATGCACTCCCAATGGACTTATCTTGCTTGGAGGTACACTACTGAGATCTTCAATTTTAAAAACACTACTGAAAAATCTGTTCAGGACATTAGCTTTTTCAACATTTGACAAAACCATGGAATCACCATCACTCAAATCAGCTATGCCATCTTTTGTCTTTGTCTTTGCCTTGCAATATGCAAAACACTTTTTAGGATTTCTCTTAGCCATCAATTCTATTGATTTCTCATAATCCCTAACTGCTGCCCTGCATGAACTCTTTGCTTGATTCCTTGCTCTTGTAGATAATCAGTGTTTTGTCTTGTCTCTAAGTTCTTGTACGCCAGTTTCTTTTCTTTGATCTTTGTCTTAACTTCACATTTAATTCACTTCGCTTTACATTTACCTTGATTATTTTTTACCTTTGAAATGCATACACTGACTGCTGCTATGACCTAATTTTTTAAAGAATTTATTATGAATGGAAGATTTAGATAATCTCAATCCAAATGATTCCAAATTTTATGATTTTGAATTGAAAAAAAAAAACCCAACATCCTAAAAGCTTATCGTGAACTTCGTAAATCTGACCAGCCTAATTTAAATGGTTACTATTAAAAAACAACCTGGCAGTAGGCAAACTGGCATAGTCAATGACTATCAAAACATCTTAGAAATAAGTGAACGATAAAGGTTCCCTATCTACCTCTTTTTATTTTACATTTCATAATGAATGAGGCATAACACAATATTGATCAAAGCACCCATTAATAAAATATAGTGTGTTTATTGCTTGTTGTTTTTGTTTTTTTCAGAAACTGCCACAACTCCTCCACCAGAGGGTAAGACATATCTTTCCATGAGAAATCTTGAACCAAATTATCATCATTGAAATTAAGTTTCTATTTAGATCTAAGGACCATGTTGATATATTCATGTTTAATCAATAACATGACCAATCTTGTCTATCAAACACACTCTAAAAGTCATTTCTGCATGATCTTTTGATGTTTTAAGTGAATTCCTTCACACAAAAGTGTTAAGAATCAAAGAGTTGAGTAGGATTAACGAATGATTTTAAAGCTGTTAACATTTTAAAAATCTTGGACAGAAATAATATTTTTGGTTAAATATAGATTCAACTCAGCCTCTTTTCCTTAAACTTTTTTTTAATACTGCCATCATTATGAATTACCAATTCTCTTTTCATTTCTCTCACAGCCACTACAGTTCAACCTAGTAAGTATTATGATTTTTTTTTAAATATACCTGATAAAAATTGCCTGGCCATGCAAGAAGACTATTATGTGCCCTAAACATTTTAGGTCTTTTTTTAGTGTATACTTTAGGAAAGACCTACAATGAATATCCTGTTTCCTCTTTTATTCTAACAGACTGTTATGACATTGTTTCCATGAGTACGGAAGAGTTGGCCACTATATTGGTTGGAGAAATTGAGAGCGAGCCAGCATCATCAGGCAACTATGTATTCAATTCTGATGGATCAGATAATATTGTCATCAGAGTGCCCCTTCCCATCGGAGGAACTCTGAGAAACATAAACATCACTGGAACATACAATAGTTACACAGTGGAGATCGAGAATGATGAGAATGAGGATAACATCCCAGTGGAGGTATTATATGATTAATTGCTTAACTCTTCCTTAAATATACAGGTTTATGCATACTGAACAGTGACATAAAGAGAAAATTGATTAATGCAATATTTTTGCAGATGTTCACATTTAAGATATTCTGTCTTTTTGAAAATCTTTTGAATAAGGAAATAGGGATCTAGAGTTAAATGAGTTGGCAAATATTCTTATTTTTGCAATTATCATGTGAAGCTTGGGGACACATTCAAATCGAGCCTTTCTTGTGATAACCAGAAACTTTTTTTTATACACAATTGCCCATGTCATATCATCATTCATTGGTAGTGTCATGAAACTCGGTGAATTTGCAAAATTTTCTTTGTTGCAGAACTTCAGAATGTAATCTGTTTAAAAAAAATTATTCTGTTGTCATAAATTATTTCAAAAAGTTATCTTTTTAAAGAATGCTTTGCCAAAACAGAAGAAATTGCTAATTATTGGGTTGTTTTGTTTTTTTGGGGTGTTTTCAAGTATTTGTTTGGTTTTGATTTTTTTTGCAGAATGTGAATGGGGTTAAGCAGTTCCCTAGCTCATCACCTAAGAACGAATTCAACAAAATTGTGAACGATAATAGTATTCTAGTCATCCGCATAAGTGGCCCAGCATCTGGATTTTCTGCTGAGCTTACAGAGCTAGATTTGTGCATCGAAGTACTCAGTAAGAGTTGACACCATTTCTTTATTCAACACAATCTTGCCCAATTCATATTTTCTTTGCTTTTGATTTTTTGGGAGTTTGTTACAGATTATAAATGAACATCTGAATTTAATCATAGTGTTTTCAAAGTAAATAAGTTAATCATAAATTTTCACAACAATGAAGAAGAGTACGATTACATTATAATAACACCTCTCGAATGCGTTCAAGAATGCAAGCCACATTTGAGCTGGTTTTAAATAGAGTAAAGCGCATAAGAAGAACTTTGTATTATCATTATTCATATTATGAATAAGAATGAAAGGATGAAAAATATAACTCAGAAAATGCAAACAACAAAAGAAATGTTAACAGCCATCGGTGATAAATTTTAAATCTTCATCAATGTCAAACTATTGAAATAAAGAATTTTTGTCTCATATATTGAATGCCATTAAAAACGCAACAAATTGTTTTTAAAAATGTGCATATGTAAGGACAAGGCTCTGAGTGGTCATGAAGATCAAAAACAGGATAGCATCAATTCTCCATGCAGGTATAGCCCTGAGAAGGGCTTTCATCAAATAGGCGATAAAATAGACATAGCCCTAAAAAGGGCTCTCAGAGTGCAGCAACAACAGTCAGGTCAGTGAAGCCCAGGGCACATTGGGTCATTCCAAACATTACCAGGAAGTAGGGTAGAGTATTTCATGAATATTGCTAGACATGATAGCAAAGTTCAAAGCTTATCAAAGACACCCTGAGCCCAACATGGGTGATGATAAAACAGAAGACTCACATGGAAATCAGTGTCTCGATCAAAAGTTTATTCAACTTCAATGCTAATAGGCCAAATCCTGCCAGTTACAAAAACCCAACTGCAATTGGGAGGGCTTAATTTTCCTCAACTCACTACTTTAACTCTTGCACAAACCATTAATTCGACAATACATTGAGCACAGACGTCCGGTAAAACAATGACATATACACATCTAAATTTTGTTAATAAACTGGAAGTTCTATCTTTCCAGACAAACAAATAAAATATGCATTCCATAACTGACTGGTTAATTTACAATAAAAGGGTAAAACATGATATAATATACAAAAATTAAACAGGGAAACCTAAACATTCATATATGTATCCATTTATATCTATTTAGTTTATTCATTTTTTTGTTCATAATTTTTTGTATATTTATTTTATTTTTCTAATTTTTATGAATCGATTGGTCGCTTAATTGATTTTTCTATTTACAAGTTTCATCTTCTCTTCCTTGAGATGCTTTACTATCTGTTTTATAGTAATTTGTATCTTTGCTATCATTTTATGATATATCTCTGTCTCTATGTAAAATGACTTGAAAAATAATTTCCTTGTTGAGGGGTTACTAAAGTTATCTTATCATATCTTATCTTATTCTAAGTCCTGTGTTCGGCAATTTTTTTTTTTTACTTTATTCTAACAATGTTTTTGATAACAAAACAGAAGGAATAAACAATTTTTATTATAATTCTCTCAAAATGCTACCTTTGGACAACTTTTGACTATCCTAAATCTTCCATCTAATTCAAAGTTCATAAGATATGATACATTCCTCTCATCCATGTAACAACAGTAATGCTAGACTACGTAAAAATGTTGATGAGTCAAATTCATCATTATTTTGAAATACTTCTAAGGAATGGCACAAATAACCATGGAATTGCTCATACTTTGTGTTAGATCTAAGAATCTTAGTTGTTCTTCATGTTTCATAAACTGTATTTTGATTATGACACTGTGGCCCTCGCATTTCAAGATTTATAGGGTAACATATATACAATTGATGTACTTAAAAATTGGTCAAACTAATGACGTGTACAATTATCCCAATATAGGGTTTTCTAGATGTGTATGATATGCCTGATACTCTATTGCTCTGTTTATACAATTATTAATAAGCATGTCAATTACTGATTGACTATATAAACTTTTTCTTTGAAACAGATTTCTGCAGAGTAAGGTTGAACAACATCTACGAACAGCTCAATTTCCTACCACTGAACAGTACTCTCGGAGTCAAGAAGTCAGACAACACAACTATCATCAAATATGGTGACGATGCTCCCCCCATTGAAAGTGGTGTTGTGGTTGTTGGTGCTTGCTATGAATGGTAATGTTACTTCAACAATGACAGATATATAGATGTTTTCATCATATACAAAAATTCGGCCCCCTTTAGTACTGAGTTAATGTTTAATTCATATACCTTCAGGGCTGGTTAAATAAATCTGTCGCAAGGAAACCTTGTGGTTAAGTTTGCAAATCAGCCTGTCCTCTCAAATCTGAAAGGCTGTGTGCACGGCGTTGCCAAATGGTCAACTTAGTTAAAACTGCAAAGGTCACATACACCTTATTAGCCGGGTCATTGACCGCTGCCCCCATTGGATGGCCTGAGACACCTGCAATTGGTGCATACAGTAAGGATAAATTGAATTTATGGATATTACATTCCGTCTATTCCCTCAGTAATTGTCAATCATATACACAGGGGAGTCTCAGTCATTAAATAGAGGAAGGGTGTGTGTAGGGCAGGGAGAGCAAATCTTGAGATAAGAATGGTTAACTTTCTCAAAGTAAAAGATTTTTTTGCGAGTCAAATTATGACGTTCATTGATAAAAATTTGAAAACAAAAATTCATAGAAAAGAACTGAACACACGATTTTCAAAAATTTTGTGCTCACAAAATATAAACTAGGTAACAGTAGATGCTGAGCAGCTGGAGAGAATTTTATCAGCGGGGTATTTAAAATTGGTTTGATAAGATAAGGGTAAACAAGGGAGTTTTCAATAAAAACTGAACAATAAATCAAAATTCTGACTGTCTAATGTCAGGCAATTGCCTAACAAGGTCTACGTGTTACGGCAATGGCAAATAAAATGTGTTGGGTAGGGATGGTGATGCAAAACATGTCATCATGTATCTTGTGCAGTTGATTTTTCCCGTACACAGGCGATAGGTTCACTACAAAATCACATATCTCTCTCTCTCTCTCTCCCCCAATCTCTTTTCTTTTCTCGTCTTTTTTCTCTCTCTTCTTCTTTCATTCCCTTTCTCACATAAACTCTCCCTCCCCTCTCTCTCTCTTTATGATTCTCTCAAGGTCTATCTTGTTCGCTATTAGAGTTCAATGTCAATTGCATTACATTAATAACACTTTCTGAGAAACTAACAACATTATACATCTAATATTGTATTCAGGATGAAACAAAACAAAATATCCCATTGATATTGAATTATCACATCAAAGTTTTTTTTAATGTTTTCAAAGAGCAAGCTCTGAAGTTAAGAAATATTTTCAAATACCTGAGCACAGTTAGCAAAATTTTATAAAAATTGTCATTCCGATCATAATCAAGTGCTGTCAACACAGACAATAAACATAAAACAAACACTTCAGTAAAGCTTAACATGTCATTTTTAGTTAAAAGATTAGCATTTGTAAAGATATTTATTTCCTTAGGTTTCAGTAATTTTTTTTGGAGAGTTCCAGAGGACTCTGAGTGGTTCTAGAAAATACCAAACGCTACTGTTATTATTCAAAGAATTTATAACAAACCATATATCAAAATAGAGATAATTCCATAAATTATCATTTGAAGCATAGTTATTGTAGTATGGTGAGGTGTAGTAAGCTGAAAGAGAAAGATAATTTTTTTTGTAAGTGACGGAAAAAATAAAGTTCAATAGTTCTTACCTGTCATAATTGGTGTCAATATGTAGGTTAATCCATAATGGAATAGTATGGGAAGTTTTATGTAATAGAGAATTAAACAAATATGTGAATGCAAGTGGTAAGTGGCTCGACTCGTAAAAAGTAAGAAATACAACCAAGATCATCATTTATCAATTATTTTATGAAAAAATATTAAAATATTTATACTGTAAATTATTTCTTTCTCATTCCTGTTAAAGCTTTTGGATTGTAATTGAATGAATGAAGCCTTTTCAAACAGTTTTAGGGTGGATATGACTTTGCTAAGAGCTGGTTTGTTAATCAGAGAACAGGCCTACTCAAAAACTTGCATTCACTCTCTTATTTTTTCTCCTCTTTGACTCAAATTCAAAGTCAGTTTCCAAACCATTATCACTTTCACTGTTCTCATTGTCATCAAGAAGTTTCAAAAACAACTCAAAGATCTATAATTCAATTTAAAAAAATTGTGTTGTCAAGTAAACAATGACAGAAAATTGATAACAACAAGCACAAGACTCATCTTTCCCTTGCTAACTTGACGCAGATGAAGCCAACAAATCCTAAATGCAGTATAATAAAGAAAGAATGTGGTGCAGTACCCTTTTTTTTGTGAAAGGACTATTTATCCACTAACCTTTACTAGACGGGCGCACCATCCAAACCATACTCCCAGAATAGCTGTTGGACAGTTTTATCGTCCAAACCAACCAAAAGAGTTCAGCAAGAATTCGACATGTTAAATTAACTTGGAGCTCGCTTAGGGATTCTCCAAAAGGACAACATTATATCACAAATGAGTAACATTGCAAGGTGGAAAAGTACTCTTTTAGACTTAACAACATGCACCATCTATTCTATTCTCATTATTTGGCACCATCAGACCTCCATCTATTACTTTATTCCAATCTAAAGAATTCATAACGTTTGTGACTTCAGAAAGGTGGACCTGTCAAATCTACACTTGTGCAAAAATGATTCCATCAGTTTTTGTGATGCTGGTTTAAATCACCTCAATTAAAAGAAGGACAGCAATTGTTTTTAAAAGATGGAGACTTTATTTAAAGAATATGAAATTGACCTAGAGGCCAATATCTTCAACCTGAGCAATAACACATATCACTGTGACTTCTGCTCTTTGTGCTTTTCACAAAGTCACATTACATTTTTGATTATCAGTTATATGGTTATACCCTAACAAAAGACAAGAACATTGTTAACATTTTCATCATGATAAACAATATTAAAAACAAGTACAAGAACAAAATGAAATTAATAATCATAGTCCAAAGCCCATTACTTACAGTAACAACATAATGTACGACATAGCTCTTCATACTAAAATCCAAGTAGAAAAAATTCTGAGACAAATTTACATTTGCACAAATAGAGCCCTGGAATGATGTTATCATTGAAAAAATCAGAAATTTGTAGAACAGGGAACTAATCCTCAACACCTGTTCTTGAGGCTATTTCTTGTTCTGGAAGGGCTTGTACAGAGGGAGAAGTAGGCTCAAAACCAAGCTCAATGTGCTATTGATGAAAGTTTTCAAAATACTCTCTGTAATAGATTGTGACCAAAGGTAACATAACAAAGTTTTTTGATTAAACCTCTCCTTGACAGCTTTTACATAGTGTATGACATTTTATTGATTCTTTTAGAGTCGCATGATTTTTGTGTATGTTAACATTTTACTTTTGGCCAGCTTCTTTAGACCCCTAGTTTAAATAGGCTGTAATTAAAAATGTGACTTCAATCACACTTTGTGAATGTCCATATGTTCCCTTGGAATTTGAAAAAAAAATTCCCATTCTGTTATTTATGTTCTTAAGACTTTTGCAGACAAATTATTAATCCGTATTAAGGAAGCGTGTGGGGAAGCAGGTGGCAAAAAATCAAATTCTGCCATTAGCCCATAAGATTTATCTTTTGGGGGAAAAGTGGATTCTAATTGCTTTCACCCTGATGTGTGAATCAGGACCATTTCATTTGTTCATTATTGGGTAGAGAAAGTAGACTGGGATAAACCAGCATCTTTCCCCGGGGATGGGAGTTACTATCTCATATCAAATTCATGCTTCAGAAAGCACCATCCTGTGGCCATTAGCCTAAAAAAAACATATATGATACACATTCTAGCTTCAAAATTTAACTGTTGTTTTTTCTTCTTGTTATGTTTACAGTACTTGTGAAGGGTTTGAACTGACATGCACAATTGTCAAAAACTGCAGTGAATGTCCAGGATACACAGTCACTTGTGAGGGAGACTGCTCAGATGCTTATGAAACTGTAGCATATGATTCAGCTGGGGTACCACCAAATTGTGAAGTCAATGCAACTAAATGCACTCCAGAGGATTGTACAAGTAAGTTTCACTTTCATCTTTCTTCATTCTACATTGCAGCTCCTTGTGAGATATTTAAAAAAAATCTTTTTACTTATCCGGTTTATTTTTGTTGTTGTATATGTGTAGTTTTTAGCAACTTTACATTGTAAACATGGATGGTTAGATATTCATATCATATCATATGGTTACATATGGGATAAAAGATTTTAAAAGTCCTGGGAGAAAGGGTTCTCTTTGTGCAGTGTATTCATCCTAACTTGACGTATATTATGTTCCTGTAAAAGAAGTTTCTGCCACATTCAGTACCAGTTTTTTTCAACTAATAATAGACATCTCTCCTTTTGAGGAAATCTTTTCTTGGGATGTTTTGTCTTTTTGTGTGTCCAAAATGTGACAGTTTAACCTTTTTAATGTTGTTCATTACTTTAAATGACTTGATGTTCTTTTTTGTTTCTTTGGCTCTCCAGGGGATACGTCTGATTTTTTTACAACATTTCATGTCAATGGCCTTAACTTTAATTTTATTTTCATCATCTTTAGGCAGAGACATTGTTTTAAATCCTTATAGTGCAGTTGGGCAAATGCAGGTTTTTAAAATTTTATTTTCAGCCTTATGTCTTTAGGTTTTGTTAGCATTTTGTGGGGTCTTTTTATTGCAATGACTGGTTATCTCTTAATATTTGGTGTTGTCGTAGCAGCTGGTTTACTTTGGCCAGCTATTCATAGCAATTGCACTGATGTTGTACAACTTTTTAAGACAGTTAAGCCTGACTTACTGTTCTGTTTCTTTGCTGCAGCTCCGCAATTATGTCCAACCCCATGGACAACATGGACTGCCTGTGACAACCAATGTCAGCATCACCGTTACAGATCATGTGACGACTGTGGAAGTAGTTGTGCTGGAAACGGACTTAGTCAAACTGAACAGTGTCCAGAATGTGTTACAACAACCATACGTAAGTAAAAGATCTAAAATAGAAAATATAGATTTCTAATTATTGGTTGCAAAATATTTCTTTTGTATTCTCTTAGTGATTATTATTTTTTTAGTTATAAAGAAGGTTAGGTACCTCAGAAAATTACTTTATTGACATGTTCCTGTTCTTACACAAACTATTCATTGCAATCTGACAGCCACAACTACTGAATTCTCATGTGAAGAAAATGAGGAATATGCCTGTGTCAATGAGTTTGAGTCATGCATGGAAACATGCTCCGTCTTCAGAATGGGATCAACATGTACGAACTTGGACAACAGCACAGCTTGTCAAGACAAATGTAAATGCAAAGAAGGTTACAAGAGGTAATGTTCATTTTATTTTGAGAGATACCTGTTACACAACCAAAATGATACTGCATATATATGAAATAATATGTAAAAATCTGTGACGAAACTAAAGCTTCTTGTCCAACTTTTTCTTTAAGCGCATGTTAAAGTTATTGCTTCCTCTGTGTTTACGTTATTCATAGTGATTCTATGAAGTTGTAATTGAAGTAGAATGAGTTACTTTTGGTTTTAGTACAGTTTTATTGAATTTGAAGTAATCTTTTAGTGTTTTTATTGGCTTGGTGTTGTAAGAATCATATGAAAAAATCTCTTGCATAAGTGGGTTTTTATCAAAATTTGAGAAGTCCACTGCACAAAAAGTAATATTGACAACTCAATGCAAGTTTCTGTATTGAAAAGATCATTAGTTGAGGTTTTATGCCTACAGATTTGTAAATTACATCATAACTTTTTGTGCAGTGAAAGTCTGAAAAAAAGGGAAAAAAGCTCCATCCACAGGGAATAGCGAGCTAAAATAGCTCTGCCTCATGAGTTTTTGGAAAAATTTTCTTGACTTGTTTGTTGTAACATAGAGTGAAATTAGTTTTATTGTCACTAACATATTTTCATCTGTCCTCTCTGCAGAAACTATCAGAATAAATGTGTCATGGAGGAAAATTGTGAATGTTACCATAGTGGAATGACAACATCCATGCCACTTTTCTACAAAGTCAATATCAGCATGTGTGAATATTGGTAAGCTATTTTAAATTTTTTAAATTATCAAAATAATAATAATAATAAAACCTTTATTTGTACCTATGGGAAAGTCTTTTTGCAGTGTGTCAACACAGTGCCATTTAGTTGTAAATAATGCAATTTCAAAAGTAGTGAATGTAAAATAGATAGTACATAATTAATAATTACATACATAAACTTTTGTGAACCTGGATACATACCTTGATAGAAGTTCAATTATAGGTAGCCATAGGTTATGCTACAAAATTCTTAATTGATACCTTGTTCTCAAGTACATTATTTGTAAACTTGATGCGCATATTTTTTAGAAGGACCTCTTAAAGTAGTCCTTGCTTTAAAAAAAATAATTATAACAAAACAGATATTGCCAATAAAAATTTACATTTGTACTTAAGATTGTGAAGAAATTAAACTTCAATCTCTGTATTGATTTACCATAGATTTTAAGGCTGTTGAAATTCTATTTTACATATTTAAGATATTTCATTTGTTTATCCACAGTGAGTGCACACCCACTGGATATCAGTGCACAGAGCGTGAGGACTGTAAGTAACTCCTCAGAGGTTAAGAATCCAACCTCAGAATTTTTTTCTCATGGTTTTCTTCTCTTTTTCTATATTTATTTGTCGTCAGTTTCTTTTCTTAAAAAAAAAAGACTCCAGTTCATCATACCCCTAATAGCTGGAGGATTAGTGATGGAATAGGTGATTTAGGATACAGTCTAGAATGTAAATTAAAAGTAAAATCCCAACTTTCAAATTCTGTAGTAGGGTGTACTGAAAGCAAGCATGAACTAAAGCAAGTGTGAAACAAAGATGTTTCTTACATATAAAATGAAAATAGTTTTAAAATTAAATCAACCTAGGCTACCCATCAGTTTAAACTTTTTTGAGCAGCAGACATCCAAGTTGTAAGGCAGCAAAAGCATACCCTATTTCAAATATGGGATTCGACCATTTATCAGAAACTTTCTGTCAATTAGAATAATAATTTTGATAAGTTTGTAGGATCGTTTGTTTTTAATTTCAAATGAAAATTTAACAATACATATAGCACCTATAACATGCATATCCCCAGGTAACCCTGGCTCTATTCACTCAACTATAACATGTTCTATTATGTGGGAAATATGCAGCCGCAAATTACTATAAATTCATGGAAGTTTTAGGGAAACGTTTTTCCTTGTTTTTTAGCTGTTCTCATGTAGCTTGTGTCATTGTTACCATAATCTTCTCTTGGTATATCACATCCGAAAGCCATCACACAATGATGGACAAATTTTGAATAAAGAAAACGGATTGATTCGTGATAGCTCATCAAAGGTATTATGAATTTGAGTTAACAAGTTCATCTGAAGTAATATAGTGGTGTTTCAAGCAGTTTTTCTCTCTTGCACAATGTGCTTGGTAACATAAGAAAATTGTCTATTCAAGTTCCCAGAAAGGCAGAAAATCATTCAGTCAAGAAACAAAGATTTATCAGTGTCTTGTTTTATACACCCTTATAGATTGTTGCCTCATTTGTTGATCTTTTGTTTAAATACTGTTGCCGGCTCTTTTCATGAATTATTCTTTCATCTTACTTGGGTGCGGATAGACTCAGACCTAATCTCTTGCTTGAAAACCTTTCAAAATTCATAAGGAAAATATATTTTAGTTTGAAACAAACATTTTGGAAATTTTGTTAATTTCTTTTGCGAAGTATAACAAATTTTAAGATTGAATGATTGTCCCTCATCAATTGTTTTACAACATAAAATTTGAGAACAGGCACCTCTTGAGCACAAATATATTTTCAGACATTGTTGTCTCAAGTCCTGTAAGTCCCAAATTGATATCCTTCTCCAACAGTGGGATGTTTTGATGTATGTTAACAATACCCAGACCAAGAAAAGGCAGTTTTCCATCATTAGTATCATCAGTAATATATGATCATTGCCATTACCCTCTTAGTCCCTAGCTACAGGTGATATTGCTACTTTTGACTTGATGTGAAAAGTTCTTACTGAGGGATACAATAAGAGATGAAAGTTGACTGGAGGGTGGAGGAAAAGCCGGTAATAAATTACAATTCTTGAAGAAATTTGACAATTTTAGCTCTCTGATGTCTGCAATTAGCTACCATAACAACAAACTTGTCACAACTGTTGCGAGTGCAATGTCCTGAGTGAAAAAATATAGTATTTTTTATGGATACTAAAGTACTTGTTGTTGACACTTTGTACCCCTTTTTAACAATATTCAGGTTGTGAACTTGGCGAGTGGTCTGAATGGTCATCTTGTTCTAAGACATGTGGTGAGGGTTCAAGGGAAAAATATAGGTGAGTAAAACTTAATGAAACAGAATCTACTTTGATTACATTTAGTTTAAGATAGGAGAGATTATCTTTTATCATGTGTTTAAATAATGTCAGCTTTCATATTTAACAACTCTCTCTGAGAAACCAATACAAATGCGTTCTGTAGAGGAGAAGTTTAAAGAGAAAGAAAAAGTGTCTTTTGGGGATTTGCAACCAATTCTTAACATTTATGTTTTAGGATAAGCTTTGGCTTTCAAGGGCAATCTTTAGGTTAGTATAGTGGTTTAGTATGATATATCTGGCAAATTAGGCTTTCAATGCCTTTGCTGATATTTGTTGTCCAATATTGGAAATAACTTCACCTCTACTTTGATGGGGGGGGGGGGGGGGGGGGGGCACAAAAAAGCAAAACAA
>JAUEKZ010233570.1:0-20972 GCA_031471865.1 Melibe leonina
AAAAAATTCCGCCTCTGCAGGGGATTGAACCCAGGACCTTCAGCGCAACAGTCTGATGCTCTACCAACTGAGCTATTGCACCCCCATTGCTATTGTATATAGTATAATATTATAGTGGCCGATCCGTTCCACAGCCAAAAGCTGGCGGCAAGCGAGAATGGCGGTATAACGGGTGGTCCTATAGGGTAGGGAGGGTTATGTATTATAATAATAACCATAGGTTGATGTGCCTGCCCAAAAGCACAACGCCTGAGATCGTGGATTTTAGATTCTCTGTCTTGATTTTGGTTAAAGATGCTTGATTAATTAATACGACTTTTTTACGAGTTCTTTTGTTTTACTGCCTTTGAATATTACCGGTTTGAAAACGAGCACTAGTAGTCAGTTTAGAATTGGAAGAAGAATTCGACCATAGCAATATAATATATTAATGTATACAAATGTTTATCATCATCACAATCATCATCTACGCCGCCACCTCTACCCTAACGATCATCATCGCCACCTTCACTATTACCACCACCGTCAACACCATCATCGTCGTCATGGTCACCTTCGTTGTCGTCATCACCATTATCTCCGACATTATCATCATTATATTTGTTATACAATGATATATATAATGATAGATAATCGCCTCGCGGTCGTTTGGACGCTTTCCATAAACTGCATCATTGTTCGCAAGATGTGTAACTTATAATCTTCCTGTCTATCCTGCACGAGTTTTGTAAGGTTTTGCTTGTTGTGACTGTAGTCAATGAGGTATTGTTGTCTGTTGTTGTTCTGGCGAAGTATTTGTTTCTATATTGTTTTTAGAGTTTAAGGTCTTGATTCAGTGCTGTTTAGAGAGAGTTGTGGGTGTTCGGACCCTGCAAACTTCTTGTTGCCTTCTTAAAATACTATTACCATGCTGTTTACAGCAGCAACACTTTCTCGTTTCTATCAAACTTTTAAAAGTCTCCTACCCTTCTCTCAAACATTAATCCCTTACATTAATAATGCATATTCATAAGAAGATAAGATAGATAAACTTCAGGTTTTTACTATCTAGATATTTTTCACATCACAGTGACAGAGCATTAAACTAATTATGTAGACTAATGCAAAACGCAGTTTCAGTTAGGCTTGTGCAAACAAGTTTGATTTTCAAATGGGGAAAAACAACAACAATAACAATTACAAAAACAAAAACACTCTCACAAGTGCAGACAGGTTACCAAAAAAAAAAAAAAAAAAAAAAAGAAAGAAAAAAGTTAAGAATAGAAACAAAACCCTAAAAATGCATGGGAAGAGTAGTTTGGCGCTTGGCTCTCGTGAACACCAAGACGAGTGTGAGGGGCAAGCACAAGAATGCACCACCGAACAAGCTATTGCTCTAAAAATAGCCCTATCGGCATTCCATCGATCACCGATAGTGTGTCGCACACATCTCGCCACGAGGAATCGATGTTCTAGTTGTTTTTAAAGACCCACTAAATAACGTAGGTATGTTAACCTTAAAACATTCCTGAGTTAGGAACATTTTTAATCTCACTCAGGTCTTGCAACATTTCCCTTTCTATATGGGTGCGATGGTATGTAGTTTGGTAGACAGACATACATCAATAGATAGATAAACAGGCAGGCAGGCAGACAGACGGCAGACAGACAGCAGACCGACATACCGACTGAGGGTTGGACGGATGAACGGACGGACAAAATGATAGACAGACAGATAGATAGAGTATAGATAGATAGATAGATAGATAGATAGAAAGACAGACAGACAGACTGACAGACTGACAGACGGTCAGATTGATTGATGGATGAAAAGATAGATAAATATATATATAAGTGGATGGATGGGTAAGTAGTCGATGAATGGATGAATGGATGAATTGATGGATGGATGGATGAATGGATGCATGAATGGATGAATGGATGAATGGATGAATGGATGAATGGATGGATGGATGGATGGATGATGGATGAACGGATAGATAGATAGATAGATAGTTGTACTCTCATTATTAGTATTGGTATATTCTTTTTTCCATGATTTCTGGTATTGGTGGATGATCAAAAGTGTATCCTAACTTATCTAATCTTATTTCAACTTATCTAATCTGATCTCAACTTATCTGATCTGATCTTATCTTATCTAATCTGATCGTATCTTATCTAATCTAATCTGATCTTATCTTATCTAATCTGATCTTCCCTTATCACTTACCCCCCAAACCCCAAATCCCCCCCGCCCACAAACACACACACACACACACACTTATACACACAGACTCTCTCTCTCTCACACACACACACCCACACACACGTACACACATACACACTTACACCCCCATCCCCTCCATACACACCCACACATTTACACACCCACCTACACACAAACACATACACACACACACCTACACACAGACCCACACACTTACACCCACCCATCCCCCTCCCACACGCTACACACATTTACACACACATTTCACCTCCCCCCCCCCCCACACACCAAATTCTCCTGAGGTTAAATAATGTAAATCATCAGGTCCACACACGGCTACCTTTTTTTTATAACCCTATCACAGCGAGGTATGATTCTGACCCAACTAAAATATGCAAACTCTTTAAAATGTATATCTTCTTATACTAGATAAATCAGATTTCAGTGAACTGGCATATGTCAGTTCAATGACATCTGATTTATCCTGTATAAAAACAGGCAAATCTTGAAGATTTTGGTGTCTTTAGCATTGAAAGGGTTAACCTTCGACGGCGGTTTAGCTCAGTAAAGGACTATCTTCAACGACAAATTTTGGCCGGCCTCGAACGAAATTAGTGTTTGGTTGCAACATGTTGTTAGTATTAGTAATACGAAACATTATGTACTGAACTCATACACGGCTTAATGCGACTAAGGGTTAGATAATGACGAACAATAACATCATTACAATATGAGAGTTATGAAGTCCGTAATTGGTAAATGGACTGTAAGTTTGCGTTGAAGCAAAATACTCATTACGATGACCGCACTGTACTAACACACACGGCTGTGTTACGATGTTATTGGGAGCGGGATAAAGGCGAACACTACTCACTTTTGTTGCAAGTCATGTTGTCATTATAATGTCAAACGCATACAGTCAAGAGTAGTGTTGTGAGAGTTATTTACTATTTTGTTTTGTTATTGGGGGTGGACGGCAAGGGGATGGTGTGTGTGTGTGTGTGTGTGTGTGTTTGCGCGTGCGCGTGCGTGTTTGTGTGTGTGTGGAGGGTGGGGGGATTTATTGGTAATGTTGCACACAGGCAAACCGATAGAAAAAAATGCCATAATTATCACACTGCTGCACACTCTGCATAAATTGAATTTAGATAGACCCCCAACTCATAGACCCCCAACTCATAGCCCCCCCCCACCTCCCCCCCCCAAAAAAAAAACCCCAACAAAAACCAAACAAACATAAAGATAAAAACCTCCACAAAATAGAAATCTTTTTTTAAAGAAAAAAACAACCCCACAACAACTACAAACGAAGGCCACAGTGCTCAAATGGTTGTCTTGTGGGTGCTTGGGTTAGCAATATCGTGTTTAGTTGTTTAAATCGAACAGAGCTAGATCTAGACGATCTATACCAAAGCCCTGGCCAAACACTCTATGGATGCGAAATAGCTAGAGATGTATTCAGAAAAAAAAGGTAGCACGCAGTCTGGTACAATTGGCCGATGATTGCCATGGCACGTACCGGGGTCTAATTCACCTCCAGTCATTGTTCAACTTCTTCCCCTTCTTCTCCTCCTCCTCCTCTTCCTCCTCCTCCTCCTCCCCCTCCTCATACTCATTATTATTATTTTTTGTTTTGTTTATTGTTTGTTTATTGAGAGTTTTAGGGTACTTGCAACTGCTATGGTCATATAACCGCCCAGAGGAGAGTAAGATGAAAGGCTAGTTAACCCTTTCACTGCTAAAGACACCAAATGTTGAAGACTCGCCTATTCTTATACTAGATACATCAGATTTCAGTGAACTGACATATGCCAAAAGCCTGAAATCTGATTTATCTGGTGTAAGAACACATACATTTTCAAGATTCTGCACATTTCAGTTAGGTTAGAATCAGACCTTGCTGTGAAATGGTTAAAAGAATAGCCAGACTTTGAACCTGCCAGGGACGTTTCACAGAGAGATGATTTACAATGAAAAAAATATCATCTCCCCAAAAAGGTGACAAAGAGGTGGTTTACAGAAAAAAAAATCACCTCTCACAATCACAAAGCAGGACACATAAACAAATTTTGGCCATCACCCACATCACACACTATAAAGGTCCAGGGAGACCCAGGATATTCTACCGCCCTTTGTGTACAAAGATAGATAGCAAGTGACCCTGTAAGGTACCACAGTGTAAAACATGGGGGATGACCATAAGTCTGTTGGGATGACAAGCAGGACCACGACTGAGCAAACAGATACAAAACAGCTGTGTGTGTGTATGATTGTTAAGGGAGCACTGGAGAGAGTGCTGGAAAAAGTAAGATGATAGATAAATCCAAAAGATAAGAAACTGTAGTAGCGCCCACCAGAGCCGCCGCCAACTGCCCGCTATAATTTTTATTCATTTATTTATTTTTAATTTATTTGATTTTTGTTTCTTTGAAATTTTTTCTTAACGTATTGTAGGTAATTATTATCAGTGAATTATTATTAGAGGATTAGCAAGTTGTAGTCTGCCACAGTGGTTATAATATTCTTAGTAGTAGCAAGTAATAGTGATGGAAGTACTTATACGAACAACAGCATTAAAGTAGCAGTTATTGAATCATTGTGGGGTTCTTTCATGATCAGCGTTGTCAAAAGATCAAAAGTTAACCCAATCTATCTAGCAGTAGCAGTATCTTTTAACATTTAATGCTATTACGCATTATCACCATCATCATCACCACCACATGATGATGCTATTTTGCTATTATTATAATTGTGACTATTTTTATCATTGTTAATATTATTATTATTATCATTATTATTCTATGACATCTCCTGCGTACGAAGAGGGCACCCCAAATGACCCCCGTGTGTCGTAGCGTCCTTAAACTTCCAAAATGAATGAGGACACAGTCTGATGATGGCCATTTGCCCAGTTGATCTATGACGTCCTGTCCTGTGGTCTGATGGTCTTTTCTCGAAGCGGTCGCGTAACTTACGTACGTTTCGTCCCCCGTCGTCTCCCTCCCCGCCCCTCCACCATCAACCGCTTGCTTGCTGTTTTGGTCTGAATAAGCAAGACCGCAAAAATGTGGCCTTTTTTACTTTCCAAGAACTATTAATAATGGCGTGAGTGTTGACAAGATGGTGGGGTTAGTGATAGTGATTGAGAAGTCAACGATGACAACGATAATGATGTTGATGAGGATGATGTGGTTGATTATTTCCGGAAATGATTAGATGATATGATATAATGCATTATAAAGTACTTGAATGAACAATAATAGCAAACGAGAACTTTTTCAATGCTAGGGTTGTTGTTAATCAGACTACTGACCAGATACATTATTTTCAAGATTTTTCCGTTTTTGTACCATTAAAACTTGATTGCAGTGAACCGACATATGCCAAAGGTCTGGATTTCAGACTTTTGGTAAAGGTTAGTATAGTAATATTGGGTTTATCTGGTATAAGAACACATTAATTTTGATTTGCATAATATATTTTATCCAGTTTAGTTAAAATGAGACTCCGATGTAACATGGTTGATAGATAATTTAGCCAACACGTAAATAGTTTCGAATTCATCCTTTGGTAGTCATTGCGAACACTAGGAATATCTTCATCGTCCTCTAATTAACTAGAGGCGCGGTGGCCTAACTGGTAGCGACGCAGCACAGAACCCGGGGGCACCGTGTTCGATTCCTGATAGAGGTACTTCGGTTTTTCCTTGGGCAAGGAAATTTACTCCAATTGCCCAGGTGTAAAATGGGTACCAATCCACAATTTAGGTTGGGGAAACTAATCTGCGATAGACTAGCGTCCTATCCTGTATGGCAACCATTGTCATTTGTCCGCTTCACGCTACAAAACCCGGGATAAGCTCCGGGTCCATGGTCCATTAGGCTCTAAAGGACTTACTTTTACTTTACTCCTTTAATTAACTCTTTTACAACGGCCCCGATGCTAACCAAACAGAATGACCAAAATAATTAAAATCAACATGTTCTTATAACAGACTAGATGAGTCAAATTTCAGAGAACTGACATATATGTCAAAACCTTGAAATTCAGACTTTTGGCATATTAGGTCAGTTCACTGAAACCTAGCTTATCAGGTATAATAACATGCTAAACATGAAGAATTGGATATGTCTAGTAAGTAGTTTGAGAAATAATGTTAGCATTGAAAGGGTTAACTGACCGACTAGGCTGGAACAACAACAACAGTAGTATTGCTGTCAATGTGCATTTCAACGTGGTTGGTTACAGGCCTTTTATAACTTAACCCTTTCAAGGTGGGGTCAGAGTCTACCCAAACTGAAGTATGCAAAATTATTTTAAAAAAAACATGTTTTCATACTTAAATGAGATAAACCAGATTTATGTGAACTGATATATACCAAAACTCCGAACTTCAGGCTTTTGGCAAATGTCAGTTCACTGAAATTTAATTTATCTGGAACAAGATCAGGAAAATATTGATGATTTTGATGTATCTAATAAGTAGTTTGAGAAATAATCTTAGTATTGAAAGGGTTACTAGCGGTTATATTATGATTTCTTAAAAAGTATAACCTACCTTTTGCCTTCGAGTTATGGTGGGCGGCATGGTGCAACATGTTGGTAAGGCGCATTTTGGCACACGGTAGTTTAATCCAACTCAATCACAGTAGAAATACAATGCATTCCATCCACACAACACACAATCAACTCAGTAGCAACATGTCCACGGGATGTAAATTATGTGTTTGTATGTTTGTTACTGTAGCTATTATTGATGTTAAATACCGGGAAAATATGAAATAAAGAAGAAATATAAAAAAAAAAAAACCCCAAAAACCCCAAACCCCCAAAAACCAAAAATCAACAACAAAAAACAAAAAACAAACACCCCTCCCCGCCCCTGAAAAACAAAAACCAAGTAACCAACAACCCAAACCACAACCAATACGAATTCAGAATGTTGCAAAAGAAGTCTATCATATCCTTTTCTCACTGAAACTTGAAAGCTAAAATTCAGCTAACAAAAACTAAACTCAAAAGAAGTCTGCGTCACACAAAATATCAGGCACTATCATACATCCTTATTATTGAAACTTGAAAGCTGAAGTTTAGCTAAACTATCAAACAAAAACCACAATGTTTTGTACTTCATTAAAGTTTGCGCCCTGGACCATTAGCGAGTGGAGTTGATTACAAGGCAGTCATGCATGAACTGTATGTTGTACTTACTAAGCAAATTCAAATAAGTAACAACGGACAAGGTGTGTTGTCCTTTGGTGTTATCGCTTCATTTCCTGACACTGACGTGAACACGTTCGATTAATCTTGTCGTAATGGTGTACGTTGTTGGGAAATAACGTGCCAGCTATCTAAGATAGGGACAGGTAGGTGTATGTGAATTGGATTCATGAAGTGTATGAGTAAATTCTAATCACGCCTGGTCAATGATTACATTGAGGTGACTGCGTATTGTGTTAGTAGTGTGTACGTGTTACAGCAATTTTGTGTGAGTGTGTTTGTGTGTATGTGTGTGTGTGTGTGCGTGTTTCAATGAGAGGGAGAAAGAAAGAAAGAGAGAGAGAGAGAGAGAGAGATAGAGAGAGAGATGGATAGATTTTTAGATACATAGAAAGATAGAGATAGTTAGGAGAGAGAGAGAGAGAGTCAGATAGATATATACATAGATAGATAGATAGATAGAGAGAGAGAGGGATAGAGAGAAAGAGAGATAGAGAGATAGAGAGAGATAGATAGATAGATAGAGAGAGAGAGATAGAGAGAGAGAGAGAGAGAGATTCGGATGGAGTGGATAATGAAATATGTATACAAAATTAAATACGAAAACTGAGACTGTCGGTATGCGTTGAGCCAAAATCAAACGATGGCACAAGGGGAAACTACGCACATTCATAAAATGAAAACATGTTTTAAATTTGACGTCAAGCTCAATGGGCCTGCTGTAGTTTTATTGTGATGTCACGCGAATATTATATTGGGATTCGAACACATGATCCCTTCTTCCCTTCCACTCCATATCGCTCCCCCCCCCCCCCACCCAACAAACACACGCCTTCTCTCTCGCATGCTTGTCACCCCTCAATCAATTAGCTCTGTCCTTCTTTTCTTGCTTGCTTTCTTTCTTTCTAAGTTAGAATCAAGTTCACGGTAGCAAGAAATTAATATGACGCTGTCTGATTTCGCTTTTACCTCGGTCTCGTCAGCGGTGTGCACCAGCATATTAAGCATGAAGTACTGCTGTCCTCACAAGACGTCTTGTTCCGCGTTTAATTAAAGACCAGCTGTTGAACTTGAACTTGAACTTGAAATCAACTGCTAAGGAGCAAAGGTCAGTGTTACACTTTGGAATGCGGTAATGCCCCCCCCCCCACCTCTCTTTAAAAGGACAGACTTGAAGATAATCCTGGGTTGGAAACGCAAACGTGAAACTATTTAGATACAGCGATGCCTTATACTTGTTGCAAGGGAAAAGATACACGACGGACTCAATCTTGATCAGATTCTTTCTAATCTTAAACAATGCGGCTACATGTTTAGTGGCGGTATCTCCTAACCGTACCATGAACTCGGCACCCCATTTATCCATCCATACACGTTGAAACGAGAGTTTTTGCACACCAAATTCAACTCCACAGAACCATTATAAAAGTCTTACACCATGCACAAAAAAAAAAAGAAAAAAAAAACCCAACCCAACAAACTAGCAGTAAATTTTGAGCCGATTTTGAAAATCAAAAAATGAAAAAATGAAAATCTAACAACCATGACAAATCATTGACAAATGAAAAAATTACAAGTTATTGATTATTGCGCGACAATAACCACGAAAGTTATGAAATATAGAAATTTGTCAAAACGGGTTGCAATCATTCTTTCATCCTAATTTTTTTGCTATCAAAAACATGCTTTTGAAGACTGACCAGAAACTTTTTGCCATAGTGAAATGTATTGTATAGTCAATTTATCTTCTACATATCATATTGTCGTGAAATTACTCCAATAAAACTCTTTTTGAACCGATTACTGTACTCCAACGGACAATAGTAATAGGTCTTTAAATTTTGGTGCAAGATTGTATTGTGGCTCCTAAATAACCCACTTACTCACTCACTCACTCACTCTCACTCTCTTTTTCACCCCTCTCCTCTTTCTCCCTCTCTCTTTCTACCTCATATTCACGCGCAGTCTCTCTCTCTCTCTCTCTCTCTCTCTCTCTCTCTCTCTCTCTCTCTCTCATTCTCTACAAATATAATTAAAAACCACCCTCTCCTCTCACACTACCCGATATGTCAGATATTTCCCCGTAAGGCATGTCTGACACTAAATGCTAGACTGGTATTTTCAGCAATACCTCCACTTTTTTTCTTGCACATTCTGTCTCCGTCTCTATCTTTGTGTTTTTATTTTATGACATTGGCGTTGAAGAAGACAAACAAGTTTTTGGATATACTTGATTCCATAATACTAAGGAAAAAATACCTTGTTAAACATTAAGGAACATGTAGACTTGACACACGAGAACTATAATACACCCTTTAATATCTGCAAACATTCTTAAGATCATCCTTTTGAATGTGAAGACTTTTGAAAGAGCAGTACAAAACATAAACAGGAAAATCAGCACACACTGAGTGCAAATTGTGCAAATGTTTCAGCAAAACAATACACGTCTTTGATAAAATCTTCCTCTATCAACGATGCTAATTTTCGAGGAGTCCATCGTTTCTTCAGTGCCAAACCCCACGATAACCTAATTGAGGAAATAATGGTTGAAACATTCTATCCTTGTATGCCTGTCAACTGAAAGAAAAAAATCGAAGGCACTTCGGCAGCGCTGTCATAGCTGAAATTGTCGAACGCTCCGCTCCTGCAGGGGAAGTTATCCAACACTATTTGTTTGCCTTTCAAGCTATTTTGAGTTATTGCCCCTAGCACAAGCAAAAACAGGTTTTTTAAACATATGCACTAAAGTTAAATTATAGGAAAACGAGAAAGATATAAAGATAAGCTTCGAGTGAGATGAGAACTGATAGCGAAGATTTGATTGCTTCCAAAATCATGATATATTTTATCACGCAAGATCAATAAAATCCCAGGGCAAAGTCTACGTCTTTGATAAAGTCCAACTAAAAAAAAAAAAAAAAAAAACATAAAAAAATTTGTTACAAGTGCAGCCATCTCACAATATAGTTCATCATAGCTCTCCTAAAACTGTATTGAATAATTCTCGAAATGTTCAGTCAACCAATTTGAAAGTTTATCATGGTTCTTATAACAGTTTTTTCTTCAAAATGTAGTTGAAATGTTTAGCATATGAGGAAAATAATAGGGTTTGGGTGGTACAGAGTACAGGTGGCCTCACGGTCGATTGAGACAGCTTCATACTACTACTCACTCAAACAGCTCACGAAACCCTTGCCAGGGTAAAGACAGCGTGATACAAGGATTTCAGAATACTTTTTGAAGTTGCAGTACGAGATTTAATCAACCAAAAAAGCACAGTAGTGTCTCGGTCCTTAGAAATAATGATTGGAAGTCATCTCCAATTGGAAACTGTTTTGAATGGAACGTAAGATGGTATAAAGTATTATTATTATTATCATCATTATCATTATTATTATCATTATTTTATTATTATCATTATTTTCATTGTCATTGTTGTTGTTATTATTATCTTCTTTATTTTCCTTACGATTATTTTTTTCTATCCACTGAATTTTTAGACTGTAATGGGTACTAAGGAATCGAAAGGCATTCTCACAATGTCGACGGACTGAATACCTTTTATTCTCTATTGTGTTAATGCGGTGAACAAGAAAGAGGACGCAATAAAAAATGGAGGACTTTGATGTTTGAAAATAAGATAAATGATCTACATACTAATGGGGCTAATGGAAATTTTGTGAGCAGTATACTCTAACAAAATACATAACAAAAAATACGAAATTTGAGCTGTACCCATAACTTTAAACGTAGTGTTGCGGTTTTATATTTTTATTTATCATACATATCATATTTACAGAGCATATAGGCCGGAAGCCTTTAAAAGCCCTGAAAAAAGGGTCACATTTTGTAAATAGAGCTATTATAAATTCCAACAAAATGGAAAAGAGGAGAAGGGGAGGAAGAGGAGAAGGGGAGGAAGAGAAGAAGGGGAGGAAGAGGAGAAGGGGAGGAAGAGAAGAAGGGGAGGAAGAGGAGAAGGGAAGGAAGAGGAGAAGGGAAGGAAGAGGAGTAGGAGGAGGTGGATGAAAGAAAGAGAATAAAGAAGGAAAAGAAGAGAAAAGAAGAAGATGAAGTTAAGGGTTAAGGACAACGCAGTAAGGACAGGAATTAATTTTTAATGAACTTTTAATTAACATTATGTTAAAAAACAAAACCAAAAATTAAAATAAAACAAAACAAAACAACAACCAAGTATGACGGTGATGACGACAGAGGAGTTAAATCATTTTTACAACCGCGTTCACTCATAACTTTTGTTTGATAATGATACTGGTGCATGTCACCCACGATTTTGCTGCCAAAGATATAAAATCCAACAAATCTATGTTTACTATCGAGCACGGCATAAGACAGTAAAAGTCGCTGAAATGCTTGTTTTCTCGGTAAATACAGCTTTTACCCTTCCACTACGACATCACCATTCATGGAACAATAAAAGATTACTTATTTGGGGGATTCCCTTTTTCAAAATCAAATAGAACGTCGTGCCAAGCATGCAGATATTTTCTCTACCTTTTCATTGGGCTTTGTATCATTACTTACTCTTTTTCTAGTGCATGTTACCCGCCATTTCGCGGCCAAAGAAAAAGAAAAACACTCCAAAACACTTCAACTATCGAGCACCGCAAAAGACAGTAAAATGCTGAAATGCTTGTTTTCGCGGCAAAGACAGCAAGTCTTTCCTTTCACCACGGCAGCCCCGTTCAAAGAACAATAAAAGATGGCTTATTTGGATGATTTCCTTTTTTTTTACTATCAAAATTGACCGTCGTGCCTCGCATGCTGATATTCTCTTTATGCTTGCCCTATGGGCTTGGGTACCATTACGTTCTAATTTTCACCGCAATTCTTGAGATACCGTCATGAAATGTGAAGGGACAGAAAAATACGGTTGTTGAAAAATTACACATCAAAAAGATGATATAAAAAGATGAACTAATAAATTTAAAAAATGACATACACCGTCATATCATTCATGTCTCTAGCACTTATCATTCACAATCTTCACCTGAATATTATTATATCAATGAACAACATTTGCTGAATCTATACTAAAAAAAACTTAATGACAAATCACTTCTTGTACCTTATTCAGTCTTACTATAGCCTTAAGCACACACAAAGAAATTATCCTGTATAAAGAAACTATGAATGCCACAGATAGGAACAGGTTCGGAAACTTTATGAACCTTACTTTAAGGGCAGAGAAAAAGGCCGTACGGTTGCAGTACATTCTTTCAATCTTTAAATGATAGCCACGATTGTTAACGGCGTGTTTCAAGTTCAACGATTCAGCAAGAGCATAGATTACTCTCCTCTGTTAAACGGTCTTGTTTTTTGTCATGTGCCAAACAAGATAAATCGATTTTAGGGTGACCAGAAAGTTTGCAGAGGTGGAGAGTTGAATAGTGTCCGTGACATCTATCTAGCCTTCCTCAGTCACGTAGGCGATCATCAGGCAGTGAAGACACACACACACACACACAGACACACACACACATCTGCACAAATACCGTACGCATGCCCAGAACACCTGCAGAGACAACGGCGTACACGCATGATGTAACTAAGTCATTTTCTACTACTGACGCACACTCTTTCCAGCAAAAAGCCAGGTTCAAACACAAGCACTCTATACAAGAAAAATGATCAATCAGCCTGATCAGTTTATTATCCTTGGATTATAAAAACGTGTCTTTTAGCTCTCTTAGGCAAATATTTTCTGCCTTGAATAGACAACAGGGTCAATAAGTAAGTAAGTAAGTCCTTTAGAGCCTTATGGCCCATGGACCCGGAGCTTATCCCGGTTTTTGTAGCGTGAAGCGGACACATGACAATGGTTGCCATCCTCTGGATAGGACGCTGGTCTATCACAGACTACTTTCCCCAACCCAAATTGTGGACTGCTACCCATTTTACACCTGGGTGTGGTGAGGCAATTGGAGTAAATTTTCTTGCCCAAGGAGCCCCCAGGTTCTGTGCTGCGTCGCTACCAGTTAGGCCACAGCGCCTCCAGGGTCAATAACATCTATTAAAGAATTTCAAATGACAAATTATCTAAGTTTTATTTTTAAAAAAAACCAAACCTTTTTTTGCTCGTGTCTCAGACTTTACAAGGGAACATATTTTGATGGTTGATGGCTCAAGCAATTCGCCTCGATCTTACTTAGTTTTTAGGATTTTAAAATAAAATAGGCCTTTTAATTTTGTTCGTCGCCCGCGTTAAAATCAGGTTGTATGTTTGTTTGTCTACATTTGCTTGCTCCCACTTGTATTAAGCAGAGGGAACTCATCTATTTTTGGTCTGGTGACGATGATTATGTTTCTGAATTTATTATTCGCCAAAAAAACAACAAAAAACAAAACACCAAAAGAAAAACAACAACAACCCAAAAAAACAACGAAAGAAAAACAAAGCTCACCCCCCCACCCCCCCCCCCCAAGAACAAACAAAAAAAGTTTTTCTACAGTTTTGGGAGAAAAGAAGCCAAGATAAAGATTTTGTTTGAAGGCAATCGATTCATAATATTGATACGGCCATCGATAGGAACTGGACTGGCGTGGTGGCTCTGCTCTGCAGCCTTTAGGTAGGTTGGGGGTTCGGATCCCTGTCGTACCATACCAAAGAGGTTTGAATAAGCATTTTAGCAGTATTAAGAATGGTTGGTCCGGTGTTAGTATACTGTGACTTGGTAAGATATTTGTGTGAGCCCTCTGTGTGGCAGCACGTTAACTTTCCTAGAGAGTTCGGCATTTGTCATGACTGAAAATTGTGTAATAAAAGGCATTAAAACACCACAAAAAAATAAAAACACCGAATGAAAATGAATCGTAATAAATAGTTCATTGATATTCCTGTCATACTGTCACTATCGTTACAGGATCAGCATGACAATCAGTTTAGATGGGATTGATAAAGAGAATGATATAACATTTGTCAATCGACTCCATGGATAAGGATAAAGATGACGTTGATGTAAATGGGGGAACCTCATTCAAGCCGATAGCTGATAACAGTAAAAATAACGAAAGGAGTAATCACCTGCCTCTAGATTAAACATATTAAGGCCATTAGTCGGACGGTTAAAACCGAAGACACGTTAAAAATAGAAATTAAAAGATAAAACTTGTTGAATCTTGTTATAATTCACCAGCATGATATTTCATGGAAAACAAATCCCCGATCACACTTAAAAACAGTTACAGGTATGATTGTCTAGTTTCAGTTGAATGTTTTTACCATCCAAAGCTTTTAAATACAAAAACTAAACAAAATCGTCACTAGTTACAGGTAGCTAGCTGGGAAAGTAAGAAATCATGACGGGTCTTGTGGGCAGATACTGCACTGCGTTCTGTGGCAAAGATAATAATTATGCCACGAAGTCGTTAGTGACATAGATGACCAGAATAATCTAGATGACACAGGGAGATATGAGTTCAAGGTGTGCGTGAACCCAGATAATGAAGATTAATTAGAAGTGTTAAGGCTATCCTGCGTAGTATCCTTCGCCTGTCTCGCACTTAATACTGACGCTGCACTCTCCACATACAGTGTTTGCCATCGAGAAATAATATATTTGTCACTTTCATGATCATTCTTAGGGGACCTGTTCACAGCGTCCGCTCCGCTAAGCCTCCCCCTTCTTCGCCCCCTGATTAAAGTAGAGCAAAAGTAAGTCCTTTAGAACCTTATGGCCCTTGGACCCGAAGTTTATCCCGGTTTTTGTAGTGTGAAGCGGACAAATGACAGTGGTTGCCACCCTCTGGATGTTTATCGCAGATTACTTTCCCTAACCCAAATTGTGGATTGGTGCACATTTTACACCTGGGTGGGATGAGGCAATTGGAGTAAATTTGCTTGCCCAAGGAAAAACCGAAGTGCCATTGGTAAGCCACTGGCAGGAATAGAACCAGGAGCCCCTAGGTTCTGTGCTGTGTAGTTACCATTTAGGCCACCGCGCGTCCCTGAACATCAGAGACTGTCGAAAAGGCTGTGAACACTGACGTTGTATCCTCTTTTTCACAACTCCGCTCCGTTCCGCTCCGGTTCCAGCAGCAATGCAGAGTTTTCTATCACGTCACTTGGCGTCAAGAAGCGAAACCGACGGTGTTGCTATGCACCTTAATATGTGTTGTCATCCAAACTTGATTTAGCGACGGCTTCTGCCGGTTTAAAGCCTAGCTACTTTGAAAGCCACCTCTTTGTAATTTTTATCTTAGCCGTTCTTTGTCACAAAGCAGTTTTTGTATCCGGTGCACGTTGCAAATTAAAAAAAATTAAAAAAGGAAAAAACAAACAAACAACCCCCCTGACAATCACTACCTGTTCTTGTTGATGATTATCGCGACTCAAAATCAAACAATACAAACGCAAGGAAGATAGGAAGTATTCATGGAAAACAAACAAGTCGACATGTTTCCATAGAAACATAGGAAGACAAAAGGAAAAGAGCGACATGAACAGGTAGAGATAAAACATGAAAAAAGCTTCAGAGAATAACAATATCCTCACGCATATAATATGTTACACACACACATACACACACACGCACGCGCACACGCACACACACGCACACACAGACAGAGGGAGAGGTACATGGGTAGATACATAGATGGACAGACATATAAATAGATTGATAGTCAATTAATTTGACTGTTTTGCCGGAGCACACTGAATGATTACATTGTGGTAAAAGATGTCAGATGACAGACAGAGAGGTTGAATAGAAGTTGTCATGAAAGGATGCCGGTCATATAGAGCAGGTCGCCTGCAGCGTTAGTACATCGCCGCTGCAATTCCAAAGGGCGGCAGTCGCAAAACGCAGATGGTAGGTACCACTGGCAACGGGAAAAGGTTCTCTTCAGCTTCACGTTTCAAGGTTGTTGTTTTTTCACCTATTGGACGTGCGCGTGTTTGGTGACCTGTGCGTATCTGTTCCAATGATAATAACATTTTTGAAGCGTGTCCTCCTTTTGGTATAGGATTGAAATCAGCGCACACACGAAAACACCACTTGTCATCGCCTGGGCAAATCTACACATCAGTGAGGTCTTGGTAGCGCGTAGAACTTATAGTAAGATGGGAAGCTAGCACTGGAAATCACAAGAAATAAGTAAAACAGGAAATAATATGCAGTGCAGACATGAGACAGAGCTAAATACAACAGAAAAGGGGAGCTAAAAGTGCTAGTCTCACAGTCTCGAGCTGTAGGTCAGGCAATGCATGCCAAAGCGGGGTCACGGGTTCGATTCCTCTCAGGACCATTTTATGATTTCTTTGACTTTGTCTCGCATATGCACTGCATGCTATTTAAAATTTGACTTCTAGCAGCTCAATACATTAGGACGATGATACACAGGCAGTGCAGTTTGCACATTCCAAAAAAGAACGCACAAAGCAGCCATTATGCCGACTATACAGAAATGGCATTTCTATGCTTCAACGGCCTCCCTGATGACCAGGTGAAACTCCAATGGAGGATATTTGATGTTTTGGATCGACGGTTAAATCGAGAGAACTAGCATCATAAACAGTTCCGGACCTTCAGGTTGTCTTTGTCAAAGAGTAGAACGACGTACACGGATTAAAGAGGACACTTTGCCTATACATCAGCACCATGAGGAGTTGTGTGTTGTGTTGCATGTTTTGGGTTTAATTCGGAATAGATACGATATTGACGCAAAATATCCCTGAAATGTTGCCAGTCATCATTTATTTCGATCACGTGTTTAGTAAAGGACAGGAAGTACAATCAGTACAATGTTATAGTAATGAGTGGAGTTATTTTGCTTCGAAAAACTATTTGTTTCGCTTGCCCGGTAGATCTATGTGTTGCAGATTCATTTGCCTACAGAGCTCTACCTTAAATATTACCTAAAAGACTGAATATGTTGAAAGAAAGCGTTACACAAGCGACAACCAACTAACCATTGGCAGTCCAGCCTCGTAGACAAGATGGCGATCACAACAGGAACCGGACGCTGACCGTCACTACTTCCGGCTGCCAACTTTCCCTCTGACACGATGATTGAGTTAGACTAAATGGAAATAATAAGTAATGGAAGATAATGAAGAAATAGAAAAGAAAAGTAATCTATGGCTCCTTCCATAAGTCGTTAAGTCGTTGTGGCAGTACACTTTGAATAACAAGAGAGAGAGAGAGAGAGAGAGAGAGAGGGATAGGGAGAGAAAGAGAGAGGATGAGTGAGAGAAAGAGAGAGAGAGAGAAAGAAAGAAAGAGAGAGAGAGAGAGAGAGAGAGAGAGAGAAAGGAGCAAACGATTGGAATTAAAAGAAAATATTTGGCAGGGGTTTTCACCAGAGATCGTTGACTATGACTCAATGAGTATTGCGTTTGTCACACTACGAGTATTTGCTACTCTTTTTTTTCTCATTTTAAATCATGTCTATGGAAACTACAGCTACCCACAGAATTTTGAAGAATTAGAAGCCACGAAGTATGCAGTTATTGTGATGTTCTCCGTAACTAAAGAACAGCCGGAGTGATTTATAGACTGTATGCATTTGACGTCATAATGACAACATGCCCGCAACCAAGTGAGTTGTGTCCACCTTTAACCCCCACCCAACAAAACAATATCATCACAATAAGTTGGTTAGTACACTGTGATTATTGTCTTGAGTATTTTGCATTAACCCATACAGTCTCTATGGGCCGGTTTCATGACGCGAGACTAGATTTTAGTCCGAGGCTAAGTTCTAAATTTAGCTCAATTTAGGCTCCCTTTGAATATTTTGACCACTCAAAAAATTAAAAACAATTCACTCCGTACCGAAATCGCGCCAAATTTAGAACATAGTCTCGGACTAAGCTTTGGTCTCGCGTCATGAAATCGACCCTATATGTATAAAGTTACAGGACAAGACGTTATGCTATCACTCCTATTGATTTAACGCATACATTCTATATGGATAAAGTTACTCGAAAAGACAGTATACAGTCAGTCTGATTGATTTAACTCGTCCATCCCTAATAACTAACAGTAACAGGCTAAGCAATTTACCTCCAACATCTACCACTGCCTGCCAAATATAATGGCTGGCATCATTTAGTATCTACGTACTGTGGTACTATCAAGTAGTAACATAAAGAGATTGAGAGATTGCTGCTCATGCTTGTAAACAAGAGAACGATAATAGACTATTATGAATTGCTATCAACATATTATCGTCATGGCAACCAACAATTACCCATATGCCATGTCCACATCTTTCTCTGTCTTTAACCCACTTCGGCCTTATAGGATATTAAGAAAATGTTTCAAATCCAACTCCCTTTGGTCACAAATGTAGGACATTTTTATTTTCATTCTTATAAATTCTTTATATATTAGATACACACCATACACACTTACGCGATACAGGACAAGATATTGTTTGATAATAATCCAGCCTCAAATATGTTGAATACATCAAACACCCTAAACCCCAGTGCATAGTAAAAAGAACAGTAACCTCAATCAATAAATCAATCACGCCTATAGTGAGTGAGAAAGTTCAATAGGATCAGAACAGAGATCTTAGACGGCCGTTGAAATAGCATAGAACATAAAATCAATCACACCCCCCCCCCCCCCCGCCGACACACACACGATAACACAAACAATCCCGGGACCGTACAATCCAGCCCTGTCTCCCCATTACCTTTTTTTTCAAGTGTAGAGAAAAACAAAACAAATCAAAACACTACCACCACCACCACCACCACCACCACCAACACCACCACCACCACCACCACCACCAGCACCACCACCAACATCACCACCACCACCACCACCAGCACCACCACCAACATCATCACCACCACCACCACCACCACCACCACCAACAACAATTACACGGGAAGTGATTTGAGATTGTGATTTTTATAATGCTTGTCAGTTGGTCGTTGCTAGAATAACGCCTGGTGGTTGGTGGGTGCACCCTGTCACATGACTACTTTTGTTTTGTCAGATCAATGGTACTTACGGGGTAAAAAGGTGAGCGTTGAATCAATAAAATAAAAATGTACACAGCCAGTTAAGTAAAGGGGATCGATTTTTTGGAGGAAATGGTGGGGGAGTGGAAACTTCGAGTGCAAGGTTAGGATTTGTAGGATGAAAAAATAACAAACAACCCGCCCACAGAAGTAAGGATAGGAAATAAGGGTTTTATGGACGCGATCTTAACATGAGAAGAATATAAATGCGATTTGATTAGTCTTCAAACAAGATCCTGCAATTACAGACAGAGACCAATTATTTTTTTTTAACATGCAATTTTATTTTTTATATAAAAAAAGAGGTAACAGTGTCAGCGAAATAATCATGTTTTTTTCTAATTTTTCTTTCGCATTTTTGTTGATTCAAACCTTGATATTGCAACAATACAGAGTCGGCGCCCACCTCTATGTCTGGTAAAAAATGATAAAAAGAGGGAGAGAAAACAAACGTGCCACCATATCTTGTTTTTTGAAGACGGCATTGATAATATGGCAATGTGTGCCTTGGTTTTTCGGTCGATTTTGTGGATGTCTAAAATTATTGAAAGAGATGATACACGATATGAAAAAAAAATGAAAACAGAGAAACAGAGAGAGAGAGAGAGACACACGCACACACACACTCACACACACACACACACACACACACGCACACACACACACACACAGAGAGAGAGAGAGATAGATAGATAGATAGATAGATAGATAGAGAGAGAGAGAGAGAGAAGCATCAAGAACAATGAACTCCTTCTACTATGGCACAGGCCTCTTATCCGAACTTTGGGTTCAAGAACGTGAATTGGACAAAATGCGACGATCGTTTTAGTCAAAAGACAAGGAGCAGAGAAGGAACCCTCCCCAAAGGGACGTCCGCCTCTACCCAACCACAGACAGCTTTAAATGAAAGGGTCTATTTATAGCCGTCACGTGACGCACTACTTGGGATGGCATTTGAGATCACGAAGCAGCGGAAGTTTGACCGACGGATTACTGGGAACAACAGGATGTCGGGAAGGATGATTGGGGTCCGTTGGGGGACAAAGACAATGATGACGACGACAACGAGCATACTGATGATGGAGAAGTCGATGACCGGGGGAAAAAAAACCCACCGTATGATAACCACTGAAATCATTTTATAGATGACAATTAATTGGTTACTGAAGAAAACCCCCCCAAAGGAACTGCCTATCAAGAAGAAAAATACAATAAATAAATGAAATTGTATAGAACGAGCTGTGATGATGCCGACGAAAACGTTAATGAAGAAAAGACAAGGATGCTGCTGGCGATGATGTAGGTAGATTAAAAAAAAAGAATCTATTTTAAGTTTGATTCTATCATCGCAAGATCAAAGGATTTCAATGGACTTCATCCGTCCTTCACAAAAACTTCATCAAAGACATACGATTCAACGATGAATGAACTGATGATTAAACTATGTAGTTAGATCAATCGATTTATATATGGACAGATTATACTCGTCTCTCACTCGTAGATAGATAGATAGATAGGTAGATAGGTAGGTAGATATAA
>JAUEKZ010233680.1:0-20964 GCA_031471865.1 Melibe leonina
TTCCAGGGTATCACATTTCATGATGAGCCCTCCCTGAACCTGTGTATCACAGGTGATACCCTGGGCCGTAGAGGGTTTAATAGACAAGATCTCTTGAATTTGTAATGAGTTGTTTCATGGCATGAAGAGCTATATCAATTTAATTTATTAACTTAGAAGAGATCTTACATAAGCATATATATTCTGCTAACAAGTTCAGTTCCTTGAAAGAGGAAGATTGATTAAGATGTGCTTTTAAATACAGGTCAAGTCCAAATCTCATCAGAGATTATAAATAATGTCTCCTATAAAAAGTACTTTGAATTTTTTTCAACAAGGAAATTAAGTTTAAAACTTGATGAACTGTCAAACCTGAATCATATTTCATTACAGGGGATAAAATTTGCACGTTTTTTAAATTCAAAATTAGCTTCCATGTAGAATCATTAATCGATAGAAGAATGACTTTTCAAATGTTTACAATATAATATGCTTCTTTTTTTTTTTCAATCAACAGAAGAACTATTTCATTGCATGAATTTTGTGAGACAAAATAACTGCATTGCATATGAATTATTACATAAAATACCTAGGAGTTTTTTGGATCACTGAAAGAAAAAGAGCTGAAGAGACATAAAAGGCTTGGCATGGCATACAACTACAGTCAAACCCCTGGATAACGACATCCCTGAATAGCGACAACCCCTCGATAAGACCTTTTAACCTCTGGTCCAGATTTTTTTGTTATATATTATAATCAGTAAAACCAAAACCACTAAACAGTGAATATACATTTTAGTCAACCCCTGATTATCTACATAGTGATCTAGCCATAATCACTGATGCTTGATACCCAGATCTAGACTAATAATAGGCAACCTCTGACTCAAAGCCAATGAAAACGCTTCTTTTCTGAACAATGAGATGTCTTACTACTTACTTATACGCTCCACCCCCCACCCCAATTCTCTCCTACTAGCCTGAAACACAAAAAGTTAGAAAATTTGTATTTTGAAAAGTGAAAACAATTTAGGATTGATTTTAGTAGGTTAAAATTTGAAATCAAAGAGGACTGTGCAAGCAATGTTGCAAGATATTGTGATGAGCAAGTGGAGTGGAAATTACCCGACGTAAGGGGTGAGAGAGGGTCAAATGTGCAAGGTGTAAAAGCGCTCTGAAACAATGTGTCCACTACTAGTGCACTCAAGGTCCCCTTCTTTCACTTGATTTACTGTGTTAGCCATGTCATTTTGGTTGCATTGACCGTACAATTACTTGGCAGAGTCTGGCTTAGTGGTCAAGATAATAAGCTAAAATACAGAAAAAAAAGGAGGTGGTGATTTTCCCCGATCATCGCGGCAAATTTCCCTGACTAGACTGACCTTTTTTTAAGGCTGAAAAGTTTAATAAAATAAACTTTATTAAAAATAGAACTTGATTAAAATCCAAAAGCAATATAATATCACGAAATGAAACGATGTTTGATAACTTGGGAAAATAATTTAGGTCATCAAACAACAACGAAATGGGATGCGTAACTGAAAGTTAAAAGGGTAAAAAACAGACATTTGCACACATGCAGACAGTGACATCGGTTAGCAGCTTGTTTTACCTTCTGTTTTTGTTTTTTTCATGACCCGCAAATTATTATCACAACATGTGTGCAACGTCATCTGACACATTAAAAGACTATTCTGATGACCAGGGAATTATTTCTTTCAGCAAAAATGGGGTAAAGAGTGAATGCGGCAATTTTCCCCCACTGGCGAAGTTCCCCGGTTTTACTCTATATTTTATTAACCTCTTTATAGCGATCATGGTAAATCTACCCACTTCAGGTTGTTACATTGCGAGCGTAAGCAATGAATCTACACATCTTACGGAGTCACGCGGTTGTGCTAAATATGCATGGGTGTGTACTGAGATTGGTAGTATATAATTTTTCCGATGTAAACAAAGCAAAACCACATACGCCCCTCCACACATGCTCTACAATCAAATCACGGTCCCCGCCCGACAAGGATGGTTGAGAGGTGAGTGAGTAGGCAGGCAAAACAAGGGTTTATTAGTCAGAAAAAAAACCTGGGACAGGAAAGCGCACGTGTGAGCCTGTTCACTTTTTTTTTCACGGAAAACACTGATAGTCTCTCTTGGTCAAATAAATAATTCCCGATCATAAGCGGTAAGTTTGTTTTCATTCACAATTAAAAACATTGAATTATTATTTAGCAATTATTGTCAATCGTGACACGCACATTAAATTTCCAACCTGGAAACGAAATTTCCGACTTTTTTCCATATTTCCAACATTGCTGGACACCCTGTCAAGACTACGCTGGGTGTGTAGTGAGATTGGTCAGTGTGTAATTTTCCAATGTTAACATTGTCAAACCGCATCAACCCCTTCACACATGCTCTACCAGCAAAACCTGGTCCCCGCCGTACAAGGATGGATATTAGGTGAGAGAAGACCGGCAAAACCCAGACCCCGCCGGACAAGGATGGTTGAGATGCGAGTGAGTAGGCCTGTAAAACCTGGTCCCTGCCGTACAAGGGTTAAACATATGATGCATGCAACAAAAGTTAGAGGTCTAGATCTAAATGGATTACAGCAAAAGAATCATTCAAACTTCTGAAATTATCTTAAGATTGAATCCCAACTAAGCAAATAATTTGGAATGCTGCTAGACACGAGTTTTCAAATAAAATCAATAGTACGGGGCTCGGGTCTTTTATTCCAATCATAGCAGACCCTAAAAAGACATTTTTGTCGTTTCTTCTGAAAATTCGTCTTGTTTGTAATTGGACACATTATCTAGACTAGATCTAGCTTAAGAGAATCGATGAAGAAATACATCTACTTACCTGAAATTATTCAATGAAAATATCCATCCTCTTTCACAAATTATATTGATAACCGATGCAATACGCCGATTCTAGTTGTCTACTTTCGATCCGCAATCATCAATAATTAATTTCGGTGTTCATTCTCCAGATCTCGAAGGGCGTTCACACTGTTGTAGGTGTTTTCTTGGTGCGAGTTATGGTCCTTTTGGGTGTAACTGTATCGCATTCAAATGTAAAAGTTTATCATAATAATATTACATATTATATTTATATATATGTAGACGTCTAGAGCATTGAATATTTTGTTCTCAGTCACCTAGATAATCATAATTGGATTGAAACTTTGTTTTTCTTTTATGAGTCGCTTCAATATTCCCATGTGCAAACTTTCATAACTGACAGACATTAAGGTGGGGAGGAAGCATTGGATGGAAATCACAAGAAATAAGTCAAACTTGAGATAATATGCAGTGCAGAAACGAGACAAAGCCAAAGAAAGCAGAAAAATGGAATAACAGAAAAAACATTAAATTGAGTAAACCAGAGTGGGGATCGAACCCAGGACCCAGCTACGGCACATATCGGCTGGCCGCCAGCTAACCACTTAACCCCAAGCCATAGCCATCCGCTACCTGGGATAAACTATGGAGGAAGAGAAAAGAAAACCAAAAATTGCACCTTATGTATTTTTGTTGGTATATGCCAGTCCATTAAAATCTGATTTATTTGTGTAGAAGAAAAGACAAATCTTGAAGATTGTGTTGCATCCAAAGTTAGTGGTGCGGTATTCTCTCATTGCCAGAGCAAAATAAGATGTCTAGCGGTTTATCCGCTTTACTTTGTAAACAAAAGACTACAAACATCGTTATCTATCAACCCTTCCAATGCCAATGTTATTTCTCAAATTACTATACTGCCGGTATTATTATTGTTCTTATAAGGCCCGAAATTGATATTTTATTATCAGAGTAGGCCATTTCTCGTGGAACACTTCGTGTTCTTCTTCTTATTATTATCAACTGACTGACTCGGATGGGCCGAGTATTACTGCCAGTGCGCATTTCAACGTGGTCGATTACAGACCTCTTTAACTGTTAATTTTTTTTTTTTAATTCAATGCTATAACTTATAGGGTCTTTCTTAAAGTTATATGATGAAGCGAATTTTTAAGGTTTGGATGTTGTTCCTGAACTTTCCAGTTGTAGGCAAGCTAGTTCAAGGGTATGCTGGATTGGAAAGGGGGCAGGGACAGATTCGGAGGGCTTCATTCTTTCAAGCTTGATGATAGTGATACGGGTACTGTGATATGACGACCTAGATAGATCAACAAAGTAGATCAATTTCACGCATCTTTGTTCACTGACGCGTTCGCTTTTAAAGGTTCTCTGACATCCTTAACCCTTTCACTGCTAAGGCCACCAAAATAATCAAAACTTGCCTGTTCTTATACCAGATAATCATATTTCAGTTCATTTAAAAGATTTTGCATATGATTCAGCTGGGCTTGAACACATCTCGCAGTTAAAGCGTTAAAACACAGACTAAACCGTATTTTTAGTTTTTGCTTAAAGTACTTGGCTGAACATAAAGATATGATATTGTAAGACAAAAATACCAACTAAAAGGACAGAACTTGTTGTCAAGCTTTAATGGTTTTGATAACAATCTGAGGCCAAAAGATTTTCTGATTTTAAATTGAGTTCACGAAACGATGATGAATTGATGTTGGTATATATCTGTATGTGTTGTAAATATATACCGTATATATTTTCAAAATAGTCGTTGAAATGATTATATGAAAAATGAAAAGAGACACTAAATGCTAAAAACTAAAAACGTGTATGGTAACCCTAGGATCACCGTTCATGGTGGGTGGAGTATATTATGCATAGTATGATTTATAATTTCAAAATGTGCATTTTTTTGGTGCAAAATCCACTCTTATATACCTTATATTGCCTGCTGTCAACATACACACACACAAAATCTAACAGTTGGCCCTAAACAGATACACACTTGAGCCTGACAAAACATGCTGATAATAGGTAGGGTTTTAAAAAAATGTATATATGCAATAAATGAACGTAAACAAAGTATACCATAATAGACGCTATTTTTGTGTGTCTTAGGTCGGACCGGCACGTAACCAAACACTAAAGTCTAACTCTTCTAATGTCTTTGATTTTCACATATATATATATATATATATAGTGCTTAGTAGAGCTTTAAATCGAGAACAGATTGTACGAAGGACGCACAAAGCGGTGCCGTCAAATTAAATTTCATACGAATCAATTAAAAATGAACTCATTCCCTTAATAGCTCCATTAATACTACAACATAATCAAATTCCCATAAAAGTATGCATGATTAGTGCTAGTTGTCATGACAACAAACCAAATGGCTCTGTGTAAAATTATCCTCAATTAAGTTACGTCTCATATTTTATTAAAGATAAAACATCTTAAGGGAGACGATAGAATAAAAGGTAACGTTCTATGGCGTCATTGTTATTGTTATCTGATTTTAAAATCACTGATCCACAAATTCCCCATTATAATTATAGGGTGAATAATCAACTCCCAATGAATGGACAGACATCTTCCTGTTCCCACCCCCACCCCACTTTTACGTGTATTTTCACGCCATGTTTTTTTTCTTTTAACAATCAGAGCTCGAGCACTACTAGCTAATGCCTGACGTCTAGTAATGCTAGTGCTAGCTAGAGAACTAGAGAGGTGTGCGAGTAGCACTTTTACGACTCAAGAACTCTCTTGGACAACCTCCAACTACTCGAGCGAGTACTCGAGTAGTCGGGTCTCGAGCTTCTACTCGAGTTTTAATGAACAAAATGTTCACCAAATGTACAAAAAAATTGTTTTTGTTTTTATATTTTTTGAATATTTTTTTGTTTTATTTATTTATTTATTTTCTTTTTCTTCCTTTCTTATTCTTTTGGGTTTTGTTTGTGTTTTTGTTCTTCTTTGTTGTTCTTCTTTTTCACAATTTCTATAAATTGTTGTTAAAAAACAGCAGCATATCAACATGTTGCGGGAGCAGTCTTGAAAGCCTGGAAGATATTAGTTCACCAGCCGCGGAGAAAAATCTTTCCGACGGAACAGAGGAAGCTGGTGTGCAGAGATATTTCTTTGCAACCGTTCCTAGTTGTGGAAACAGCTTTTCGTTCTCTTTCCAGTAGCCGAGGGAATCTTGCAGGCGATTCAGAGGTTTGCTTTCAAAATAGCGCCGGAATCCAATCTCACACGTGACTGTTTGTAGTTGCTTTGAAGAGGCAGTGTCCACGAGCGTGTCAAAATGGGCCCACAAAGATTATGATGGAGGATTGTCTTCCAACACAAACGACCGTGTCAATGTCAGCTGGTGAAGGCATTTCAAACATCAGTTTGGTCACTGCACTATGTGCATCTTCTTTTGTGACAAATGCCAATTTTTTAAAGCGAGGGTCCCAAATTGTGGCGGCAGCAATGGGGAAAAAAGTCTCTGTGGCTGGAAAACGCTTTTTGTGGTTGCTGAACACTTTTTCTCCCAGTATGGAGGTTTCGGCCTTGGAGCTGATGTTTGTCTTCAACGCTCTGAGTAGTAAGATTACTTTCGATAACGACACGTACTTATCAGCTGAAAATTCTTTTGTCACCTCCTCAAACAGTCTGAGCAGGTCCATCAACATCCTTAGGCAGGTAACGTCCGTCTCCTCCAAACACATACTTTGTCTACCGGCATAGCACAGTGTTTTTGTGACCGCATCGTGCTGCTCCAAATACCTGACAATCATTATCATCTGGTATGTCGAGTTCCATCTGGTACTGACATCCATCACCAGTCTGCGTGGTTCCAGGGCCAACTCCTCTTGAATAACACACAAACTCTCAGTGGCTTTGGTGCTAGTGCTAGCTCACGATGGCCTTCGTTTTGTCTCTGGCAGTTGAAAAGGGCGGCTCATCCAGTGCTGACTTCACAACCAGATGCAGCATGTGGGCAAAGCAGGGCAAATGACGAAATCCAAGCAGTCTGACTCTGACCGCTGCCACCATGTTTGCTGCTCCATCGGTCACTACAGCGATGATTTTAATCTTAGCGTTGATGCCCCACTGCATGCAGATCTTTGTTACCTCTTCGGAGATGTTCTCACTGGTGTGGTCAGTCTTCATATGAAAGGTGTTCAGGACGACAGACTTCAATACCCCGCCATCTGTGATGTAGTGGCAGGTCACAATAAGGTACGACATGGTTTGTCTTGACGTCCAGTCAGTGGTCAGAGAGATGTGCTACACCGCAGACAGCTCCTCTCGCAGTTGCGCCACTTAAAGGCTGTAGAGATCCTTCATTCGGTATCTTGTCAGAGTTGTCCGGCTCGGAATGGCGTAGGCTGGATCCAGAGCTGTGATGAACTCACGGAAGCCTGCATCGTCAACCATGGAAAACGGCTGCGTGTCTCTGGCGATCATCTTCATCAGCTTCTCTGTCCCAGGTTGTCTGCAGGGTACTTCTTGGTGGTGACACAGGATGATTCAATCGTTTTCTGTAAACGTGGGCGTTTACTTGGCGTTCCTGTCTAATCAGGTGTCTCAACAAATAGTCGTCCACAGTTGGTCAGTTGCTGCTTGCACAGGTTGCATGAAATCTTTTTCCCATCTGGCAATTTTGAAAAAAAAACCCAGCCAAACAGTACTCTTCTGTTTAACAACAGTGCTGGTATTCATCTTGAATGGTTGGCGGGACGATAACTTCGAAACTTCGTGCGTGGCAGTAGATATGATCAGTAACCAACACGAGTAGTTGTGAACTGCTCGAGCGAGTACTCGGCCGAGCTATTACTCGAGTCTCTATGAACTACTCGAACGCGAACTCGCGAACTCGAGTACTCGCACATCTCTTATAGATAGTGTTAGCCTCTCACTCTTACCGACAGCACCACACTAATCCCTCTCCTCTACTGTCATGTTACTATTGTAACAATGAGTAAATCCTCTAATTCAACCCTTGTTGTATGTAACCTCTAACCGTAACCCTACCTTAACCTGATATGCCCTTGCGAAATCCCCCTCACCCCCTCATTTCCTTCATTTATGATTCAAAGTCAAAGTCAAAAGCAGATCTAGCCTCTTCATGGATATATCATTCGTGAATGTGAATAGTTTACTCAGCTACTTTTAAAATCTAATATGAGCTGAGGAAGTCCTCCCTTCACTTTTCTAAATTGTTGTTACAATTTTTAAAAATCATTTTATATGACACAGTGTATTTGATGTCTCTTTGCTCTTGCTGTCGTAGTTTCCGTAATGCTTGCAAATCAGGACGTTGGGTAGTGTTTTGACTCGGCTTTAATTGAGTTGTTCTTGGAAATAATAGACTTCCAGGATTTCTTTCTGAAGATATAGATATTTTGAACGGCATTGCCTCTCAAATTATTCCTCAAAATCACGATAGGATTTCAAAATTCGTCCCACTTCGAGACATGGTGACTGACGTCGCTAACTTGAAAAGGGAGAGAGAGAGAGAGAGAGAGAGAGAGAAAGTAGAAGGAAGCGCGGCCCAGCTGGTCTCTGATTTGACTGATTGGTATAGAAACATGTGAAAATCGCACCAATTGAAACACCCGAGACTTTTCCATTCTATTTTTCTATTCCTAAAACCTACCAGTGGACACACACCTTTAGTAAAACACGATAATCTGAAAAGCGGTTAATCCGAAATAATTTTGGGATCCTCGAGCATTTCGAATTATCCCCTGTGACGTGTATCTATCTATCTATCTTTCTATCTGCTTATATATCTGCCTGTCTGTCTATCTATTAAGTCTCCTTACAGCAAACAGCTGAAGCAATAACAATAACATTATACAGTAAGTTAAATGTGAGCGTGCGCACGTATGTGCGTGTGTACATGTTCTCCTGTAATGACATAACATGTACGGTACCGTATATTGTGTGTGTCTGAGTGAGTGTGCCTGTTGTGTGTATGGTGTGAGTATACGCTGTGAGGTGTTTGTACACCATATTCATCATGCCCTGCAGAACATTTTAAACAAAACACGAATTGCCTTTGTCTGCAAACTAAAGATTATTAAAATTATTATTATTAATATTATTAGACACACACGTCTTCATCGATCGACCTGTATATTTACATAATATCAATATAATATATCCAATCCAATCAACATATAGAGGATATTGCACAAGTCTCTCTGGATGTAATGTTTTTTATTTCACGGCATTTGATTAAGCTTGTAGGCCTATCGAATCAATGAGTTATAATTATAACGATCATCAATGCAATCAATTGATCAAAACATGTGGGGTGAACATGATTTCTAAAACCACGAATGCTGTTAACTTTTATCAATAGCCACGACGAATTAAAAGACAAAAGAAATATAATTTGAGTCGGACAAAACAAAAGCCGCATATACAGATTCCATTGTGCTCTGAAACTGCTCTGCTTATTGAGAATTAAAGGGTAATAATAGTAAGAAGTGTGCTGGACTACAGACAAACCGTAAACTTATGGGTCAGTACCTAGGCGAAACTTATACGTATAAGTTTCGCCTAGGTCAGTACCTTTGTGACTCGAACTAATTCAGATCACTTCGGTAGGTACTAGGTACCCAACTACTAGGGTCTAAGTATCTTATATTTCTACGCCTCCGGTCTTATTATGTAGGTCAGGGATTGCTAAGGGGTTGCTGATAAACAAAATATAAACAGTAATAAATAACACTTTCTAATTATTCGCTTTAACTTTAAAACGGAAAACATTGTCTATCTGACAGTAGAGGAATATGATTGGTATAGGGACTCTTCAATGAATAAATAATTTGGATTATCTGAGATATCAAAGACGTCTGAGATGATCCGATCGCATACTCATACCCTCGTCCGTCACCTCATTATGCCGAAAAGGGGTCATATGCTTATTGAGGTTAGGCTAATATTCACTTCCGATGACGTAATATCATCTGATTAACACATCTCGTTCGTTATATGATACCAACTGGAACCTGAGTACATTCAAATACATTACACCCAAGTATATTACATGACATTATTGTCTGAGAAGTAGTCGTGTTTATATACTCGACTACTTTTAAAGGAACTCAGACAGTGGTTCGAGAAGTGAAGAGAGAAGTTATCTATTGTTTATAAATGGCTCCGTCGACAAGGGTCGATGGAAATTGAAATATTGCAAGTAAAATGATTGTTTATTAATTCAAGATAGTCTTTCACTACTAAAGTAAGTCTAATTGATTTAAGGTATGATTACTATTGTTTGTTTTTATCTTAAGACACCGCTGACTAAAATACTTAGATCAATATTAGGGAATATTGGCCGAAAGTTTCATTCAAATCAGATTCTGATAAAACTTCTATATTCTAGTCTAGACCTGGTATAGCAAGGTCTAGATAGTCTAGACTCTAGTCTAGTCTTAGTCACAAACACTTTGTTGTCAGGTACTACCAGTTGCTCAAGAGTCAAATCTATGTGTCATTAGATTATTGAAGAGAGGGAGAAATGAAATTTAGATGGACAAGTCATGACTAAGACATGTAGAGCATTGATGACACATTTCCTGCCTTTATGTATGACACTTCTATGTTTTGTAAAAGGGAGTGATTATTCTCACCCAGTTGCGAATAAGAAATGTTCTTATCCTCACCCAGTATCTAGACTAGTATCTACGTTTCTCTAAAGAAAAGTGAGAGTTGTCTACTACGTGACAGCGAGATAGTGATGTGAGGAGCCTTTCTCTCACTCTCCCTTGCTCTCTAGTGTGCTTCTTGTGTGTTTGCGTGCAGACCACAATAACATTACTTATTTGGGCCTGGCTTTTGCTTGTAGAGCATGTGAAATGGAGTGGTTATGTCAATGACAACATACAGCCAAGAAGACTCATTCCAGAAGTTAGATCAATGTATCTATCACTGTTGTCTGGTATCACAAAGTCTGCGGTTGGGCCAGTGACTCTCAGACTTGCTTTCGGCTTCTAATCACTCAGGCGGTGTTAAGGAGGCCATGTGATGACTGTTTTGAGTCTACCACACAATGTTGATTGATCAAGAAAGATTGTAGATGAGTCCATTTTTCAGCCAAGGGAAGATGGATTTCTCAACTGTAACTCGTCTTATTTTTTCAACTTATTGATGTAAAAATGATACTATAGAGTGAGAATATGCTAAGTGAAAAATACTTGTTTCAAACTGTTTTGAAGCTAAAATCAGCTACAATACTTTATAACTGATGGAAAGCGACACAGCAGGAAAATGGACATTTGTTTCAGGCAATGGAAATTGCTAATTAATTCAATTCCATCACAAACCTCCATGAGAAGCTCTCTAGGAATACAAAATGTACACAGAATTGTCTTATTCACAGTTTAGGGGAGAATAACAAATTTTGTAATTTGCAACTGGGCAACAATAATGACAGCCTTTGTAAAATGTGAAGATCCTGACATTATGGTAAATGAACATCCTGGCCTTCAATTAAGTTTTATATATCGACGGAGGGCTGATCAAACCTCTGAAGTGCTGTTTTTCGGAAAGGGCTGATCAAACCTCTGATGTCTAATTCAGAGCTTCGCGCTTTGCGTTCCCACCTGAATTATGGCTGATCAAACCTCTGATCTCACATCAGAGGTTTGAACGGCCCTTTTTTAAAAAATATAGAGAATAGCGTCATAGTAGCTTGTTTTGTTTGTGTGATAAAAACAGGCTTTTCACATTAAGAACATCTTTTAGTAAATGTAGCCCAGGTAGCCTCTTACTGGTCAACTGCTTGCTCATTTTTAAAGATAAAAAATCCAATATTTCCTAGTATTATATTTTTTTCTTGTGTGCCAATCAAAATGCATGTCTACTATTAAATTTTGGCCATGCTAATATATGAATATTACTTTCTTTGTCAACTAGGATTTCATCTGTAATAGACAACCAACATTGTCCATGAAATGAAATGCGATTGACCCGCAAATTTTTATGGAGTTTTAGTCAAGACAGCAACACCAGTGAAGGAAGCATGCCTTACGAACTGTATGATCTAGATGATGACCCCAAACCCCTTAATCCATCCGTCATCAGAAATATTCGTTTTGCCCTTCTGATCTTCTTGGTCATTGTTTTGGTAAGATTTGGTTTTACATGTACCACTGTAATATGATAATGTTCATGTAAACACACTGATTAAGATGATCCACTTGAAACAGTGTGCTCTTGCACTGTTTCCTACTCTTCTCATTAAGTTAAAGGTATACTTTAACTTTCATTAAGTTAAATGTATACTTTAACTTAATGAGAGGAGTAGGGAAAAGTGCAAGAGCCCACTACACAAAATGATAAGAGACAAAGGATTTACTTGCTGTAGCTAATATTTTTAAGAATAAAAGTGAGAATATTAACTTTTTCTTGGTATTGAATTTTAATGTTAGATGTTGGCGATGTCTGTTTTTATTTTTATGATGTTGTTGTCTCCATCATCTTTGAAATATTTGTTAACGGTTGACATCTGTTGATTCTTTATTTTCATCTTACCTTTTTTCCTTTTATGGAGCTTGATATGACCTAAAAGCGGATAACGCCTCACCAACAAACTTGCAAGCAATTTTTCAGACAATTTTTTAATCTTTGTCCTGATGTCAGGTTGGGGCCCTTGCTATTTTTGGAATCGGGATCTGGACTCTGGAAGCGGAATATGGCAACAAACAAGTGTCCAATCTCATTGGAGCCCAACTGTACAAAGTTGACTCCTACTTGATGATTATCGGGGGTGCTTGTATAATTGTGATTACAATTATCGGGATTTTTGGTGTCATGAAGGGTTACAAATGTCTTCTTGGTCTGGTAAGTTAATTTTTTTATTGACTTACAGTAGAAAAAATCTATTATCAGTGTCTCTTGCAAGTCACTTTGAATATGTTTGTGTCAGATTGTAACCACCCCTTTCTGATGATTAGTAAAAGGAAATGTATCGGATAAGACATGAATGTAGTTAAACTTTGATGTCACTCACTGGTGACCAATTCAGGCAAAATAGAAAGTGCTGCTTAGCACTGATGTCAATTTACGGAAGAGTTAATCAACCTTAATTGGACAAGCTTTCACACATATTTTTAGGCAGCCTTTTAGACATTTCCAAATTGAATCAGGCTTCTTTATCTTGGAATAATCAAGATTACATCTTAGACTTGTTAGTTTTCATAGTAACTAATACAGTTGAAGTGTCAGGAATATATAACAGATTATTTGAATCCAGACCTGTAAATAATCCGTTAAAAGACGGCAATCCGTCAATATACTGACAGAAGAAATGAGCTGTCAAGTCCACCGGTTTGTTCGATTGATTTTCCATGTATCGCTCAAACACAATCTTTTCAGTCATGAGAAAAGCCGTTCGCTTTCTCTTTCTTATTTTCCCTGCACCGTGTGTACGGCAATCCCCACTTTGCCGCAGACAAAGCTATTTTAAGTCTGTGACGTATTGTTGTGACGAGCCTCTCACTTTCACTCTCATCACTTGTTCGCCGTCTGTCGCGCAGTAACGGGCGGGCAAGCAAACACACACTGGCTTTTCTTGCTCAAACACACACCTGAACCATCCTCTCAAAGGCATCTTCACACACTTTCAGTCCAGTCTGAAATTCAGTCTTAAAGAAAACCTTTTGCTGTTTTCAATCGACGGAAATCTTTTCAGCTACTTTTTAATTCCACAAAGCTCTTATTAACTCATGCAAGAGATTTTTTACGAAAACAAAAATGTGAACATCCAATGCAACTGAGCCGGATGTTTTGATTTTGAATCAACAAAGGCATTGCTTTGCATTGTAGAAACCTGCCTTGTCTGCTACGCTTGTACATCATCGTTGTACCGTAGTGTTGCACTATGCAATTCTTCTTCTTTCGTGGTTTCTTTTTAGCAAGGGGGGTTCATTATCATTATTATTATAGATGCTGTCTAGATTTATATGAGACTGTTAGAGATTTAATTCCTGAAAAATGGCCAACCATGAATTTGATCTGGAAACAAGGTGTCAATCAATCTAGACTAGAAGGAAGAAAACATGATAATGATAACGAAGACCATGCTTGTCTATGCTGTCTAGGATAGAGTACCCTATGCCCTATCTCTATCTTCTTATGTGATTCCTACACAGTGATATGGGTTGTGAGTATGGTTTTAAATACAATTTGTAAAAATGAGCAATTCATTCCATTTTTTACCCATTTACAAAGCAATATAAACAGCAATTGATTGATATTTTCTTATCATCTATCTAGACCTATATGTCTAGACCCCTTGATATTGTTAGCATAGGAAGTCGAGTGTTGTCTTGAAAAACATTTCAGGCAATTTTCGGAAGGGTCAATTACAGAATTGTGAATCCTGTACTTCATGTCAGATGAATTTTTAATGTTTGTCCTCTCATGTAAAAATGATCTTTCTCAATATGATTTATCTATTCCTCAGCACCTTGGTCTCTTGGCTTTCATGTCAGTAACGCTGTTTGTGGCTGGTATTTTAGCCTATGTTCTAGTCAGTGAGGTAATGCTATTGAAAACATATATATATATTTAAGGGGAAAAAATGCTGTGATAAGATTCATAATATACTCTTAATAAACCTTGTTATATCGTCAGGTATGGGGAAACACTAAGTTGGCCGTAAAACGAGAATAGCGGTATACATAACAAAAAGTATTTATTATATGGGTCAGTCTCCCACTAATGTTACAATGGTTTTTTCTGTCACATCACCACTTTGATCGTCTTTCTAATGAAAACTAATTAACTGATTTAGAAAATTTAAGTATGTTAATGTTTCATTGAATTTTTAAATGAAATAACTATACATTAATTGAATGTAAAGACGTTTTTAGAATATCGTTTCAAAGTGAAAAGTGATGGATAGATTGAGCTACTGAAACCGGACACTCACTTGAAACTTACAAAAGTTTGATGTTTACAGTTACTATTTAGCAATTTCAACTTGTTTTATACATTCTATAAGTAAAAAGCAAGAATTAATCCTTGTACGGCGGGGATCAGGTTTTGCCGGTCTAATCACTCACCTAATATCCATCCTTTTACGGCGGGGACCGGGTTTTGCCGGTAGAGCATGTGTGAAGGGGTGGATGCGGTTTGACAATGTTTACATCGGAAAATTACACACTGACCAATCTCACTACACACCAAGCGTAGTCTTGAATGATGCACCAACCACATGGTCTCAATCATGGTGTTTGCTCTATTTTCGCGGGTAAAATCGTAAGGGATCTGTACAGGTTTTGTGAGTATAGGAGAAATTTTTTTTCAGAAATATTTTGTCAATAATTCGCATTATCTCGACAAATAACGGCTTTTTGGACTTAAAAGAGTGTTTATATGTTTTTATACGCATTCTGTCTATAAATTTCATTAAAAGTTCAGGGTAGTTCGACACATACTCCTCACTCTTGTTGGTGGAGAGAAAATTGTTTGAGGAATTTGTTAAAATGAAAAAAGAAAATTCATGTTGGGACATAAGGTTTAGGTAGAGGAACTGGTGAGAATGAGGAATACATGTTATTATATATACTGTATCTTTCTTCAAAGCCTTATTAACTTATTACTTTTCAAAATGTGTTTGGTAAAGGTTAAGAAAAATAGATAACTATCATCAGAAGAACTTACGAGAGAATGAGGAAATTAGAAGGGATCTGAAAAGTTGATATTTGAATTTGCTCTTGTGTGTCTATTGATTTGAAGTTTAAACAGGAAGTGTTAAGTAAAGACATTTTTTTGTAGATTAACTAATTTGTATTTGAACCTCATTATTATCATTGATATTTGTTTATCACATTCCATTAAAAAAAAATATTTTTTTACAGTTAGAAGACAAGGTCAGGGATAAAATGGAAGATGCTGTCGTTGATCGTTATGGCTACGATCTTGATAAAAGCTCAACAAATCGAGTGGTTACTCGAGCCTGGGATGACGTGCAACAAAATGTAAGTTAATGTGAATTTTTTCTCAGTGATTAATGTTGTTAAAAGCATTTGTCTTTGTTTTACGATGTTTATCCATAGGCTGAAAATTATACAAAAGCTTTGCTAAAGAATAAGCAGGTTTTTCGCGTCTGTTTATTTGATACAATAAATTTCGAGTATACACAGTGCTGCCAACCTTACGCATTTTTGTCCATCGTACGCTTGTACGCATTTTGCCGAGGATTGTACGCATTATTCAATTTCTGTAATTAAAAAAATTATTGTTTTAGGAAAAAATAATAATAAAAAATTAACATGCACTTTTTTTTTGGTGTACTTTAACCCTCGAAGGGTCACGGGCCGATCTAATGGGCTCCTAAGTTTACTCGTGTATGGTCAGAGGCCGACGGGCCACGCTGTTAGACGGAACTTTAACTGCTGGTTTTAATAGGTATAATGATTTGAATTACCGTTTTATCAGTAACCGTCTACCGGAAATTAACTATTGTCACTTCCTGTTCAAAGTAAAACTAAGTAGGGGTGGATCCCGCTTGCCTAACCTGAGAGTGGTGGAACGTGAAACTGTCGGCTTTAGTGATCCACGAATTCGTCACTACTCGTAGAGTCATTTTAGTGTTTTTGTATTTGTTCCATAACTGTGGAGACATTGTGCCCTACATCTAACGGCTGTATTTTGCTGTATGCTTTTTCAGTTTGAATGTTGTGGTGTCAATGGAGGTAAAAACTCTGAAGACTCCTGGTACATTTATCAACGCAGCAAGTGGTTCACCGAAAACATGAATAGTAAGGGCTCTTTTGTTTGTGTTGTTTGTCATGATTTTTACCCACCTTTCATCCTATCGAATCCCTTTCGATGCTAAGGTGTTTCTCAAACTACCCACTAGATACATCAAAATGCTCAAGATTAGCCTGTTCGTGTACCAGATGAAGAAGATTTCAGTCAAGATTTCATGTTCACTGAAATCTTATTTATCTGGTATAAAACATGTAAATTTTGAAGATCTTGCATAATCTGTTTGGTTAAAATTAGACTTTGCTGTGAAAGGGAGACTATATATCGATGACCGGCTGAAGTCCTTATTTTGGTCATCGGCTGATCACACAATTGAGAGAGGTTCTCTTTCTCTGCTTCAGAGGACTGAAGTGGGTGAAACTTGGCAACCATGTTTGATTGGCTTTGAATTTTGCAGCAATGTCACGTGGAAAGCAAACGTCTGAAGATGGAGGTTAAAGATTTGATCCACCGATTGCCAAATTAGGAACTTCAGTGGTTTGATAAGCGGGTCATTGATATAGGGCTCTTAATGTCTGTACGGAAGGCTTATTCAAGGTCTTTTGATTACAAGTAGGTTTGTCCCTCTTGCTTCTATTTTGGCTGATTCTGCCATTATTTGAGGTGTAATCTCTTTCCCATTTTCTGTAGACAAGACAGATGTTGGAACAGTTTTCAATTTTGTTTTCCTTCTGTGACAAATGTTTGTTTATCTGGTTTTGTGTCGGAATGTCGTCACATTCACAACACAGCCTTTAATCTCAGCTGTCTCTCCTCCACAATCAAACCTGTCATTTAATCGTATTATTCTCCTTATTCATAGAGTCAATGCAGAATCAAATTGTTTGCTTATTAAATTTCTTCTATTTGCTCTTTTAGGCTCTTTAAAAATCATTCTAGAGGCTTTCAGCTCACTTTAGTCAACATATCTTCAGCCCACTTTGACTAGATAGGCTAGTTACAATCCTTAAAGATTTACAGTTTTAATGGTATACTTTTATTCTGCCTTACTGTATTGTAATGATCCTGAGAGATTGAACGTTTTCCAAAATCACAGATGACAGTTATGTCCCAGCAAGCTGCTGTAAAGGAACCGTCAATTTAGACAAGTGCACTGGGCGTTCGAACACCAGCGCTGGTCACCCACCAAGACAGAGACCGCCTGTTACAGACGATCCAGCCACTAGAGGTTACACTCTCTACATGCAGGTACGACCCTGTCCCTTCGCTCCTGTAAAAAGCTTTATTAGTTGATTTAAACTAGTTTCAAAGGAAGAAAAAAGTCTCTCAGATTGACATGCATTGTTTTTTGGGGATTGTGATAAGAGTCTTGTTTCTTGAACTTGAGTTTCTTTAATAAATGCTTGTCCTTGTTGAAGGGATCTAGAATTCAGAAATGCTACCATACGAAAGATGTCTATTTAATTGTTTAATTGGCTATACTGTAATACTCAAGTTGAAATAGGGTTTCACGGTAGGTATGTATGTCCGTCAGTCAATAATTTTTTTTCCAATTCAATAATTTTTCTTCAGGGATGTTTTGATGTACTGGACCCATACATGAGAAGGACTGGCATTATCATTGGAACGACTGCTCTTGTCGTTGGAATATGCATGGTGAGTGAAAAACTTTTTAGACTGCCATATATGTACGTTTTATTTGTCGTAATGGTAGTGATGGTGATAGTAAGGATTGTGATTGTTTTAGGTTGTTAAAAATTGATGATAATAAGTGGTTATGATCATCGCAGATGGAAAAGGTGGATGGACCTCTTTATATTTTTTTCATTCTTTGTTTAATGTTAACATTAAAGCTTAGGTTATTTATCGAATGGTTAACTAGATACATCAAAATCTTCAAGATTCAAGGCGTTTGGCATATGTCAGTTCACTCAAAGCTGATTTATTTGGTATAATAACATATTCATTCTTAAAAATTCACTGAAAGCTGATTTATTTGGTATAATAACCTATTCATTCTTAAAAATTCACTGAAAGCTGATTTATTTGGTATAATAACATATTAATTCTTAAAAATTTGCATATTCTGTTTGGATAAAATAGGAGTTCACTGTGAAAGGACTAAGATCCTTCTTGGCATGATTTGGAGTGAAGATCCAATTGTTGCTGTATTATCACTACTGTTTTTGTTATTATTGTTTAGTAGCTGTGCTGATGATACTACATTGCTAATTCTGTTTGTAATGTTATTGTTGTGGTTAGATATTCAAAACCTCGCTGTTCTGATCATTCCCTTTATTTTTTTTCTCTTTTCAGCTGATAGAGCTTGTACTATCCATATGTTTGTATCGAACCTTGCCAGAAAAGATGTAAAGGGGCAAGTTACAGGAAGATAGTCATCAAGTGTCTCTGCCCTATGAGATTCAAACATCTTTATTAACTAAATTACTTACTATTGTTGTTATTAGAAAAAAAAAAACCCTTTCCTTTTGTAAAATGTTGATCTTGATGTATCAATTCTAGTTTACAAACATTTTGATCTGATGAAATCTGTTTTTTATTACTGTCAGCCTGCATCACCATCACAACATATTTCATTGATGTTTTCTCTCTGTTCTAAGATTTTACTGCTACTTGCCTTTTACACATCACCTTCCAGCCTAACACAGAAGACGTAATGTACACAGAAGACGTAATGTCTTCATGCAAGAACTGTTCCTATGTCTACATTTTGAGCTCTATTTAGTATCATATTTCTTCTTAGGACCAAATTGGCACAAGAAGAATTTCAAATGTAAACTGTGATATAATAACCAGATCTTTTGATTATTTTTAATATTCTCACTTCAGTTTTGTCATAAGTTGTTGTGAAATTCTTAAGCTGCTGAAATGCTGAACAATTATTTATTTAGCTTACTTTTGTTGCGGCTCAATTTCTTTTTTATTCCATTTATTCTCATTCATGTTATTGTTATACATGTAGAGAGGTTTTTTTTGGGTGTTTTTTTTAAATTGTTGATTTTTATAAAATTGTCTTTGAATACTTATTTTTTTAGAAAATTGAATACTTTTGTTCTTGAGAAGTAATTATTTATCATTTTGGATTCCTTATTTTTGTGTTGTCTTTTCAGCAGTGTTTATTGATGATGAAAGCAACTTTGAAGCTTAAACTCTTGGTCTGATTCTTAATATTCTGATGATATATATGTTTTTTATTCATATTTGAAATGAATTTGTAGTTGTTTATAAGGACAATATCACTATACTATGGCATACTTTTATAAAGATATTTTCTCTGCTCAATTTTAACTGTTAAACTGTCCGAATCATTGGTTGTGCTAAACATTCCAAGGTTTGTCTGTGATATTTCCTCGAATCGTAATGATTGGTTAGCTGTTTAGAACAGTGCCTTTCTTTTAATATTGCACTGCAGCACTTTCCAATCTGATTTTGGATTTTATAGTCTGGCTATTCTTTTAACTAACCTATCATCTTACTTACCCCTGGGCGCTTATATGACCATAGCAGTTGTAAGTGCCCTAAAACTCTCAACAAACAATGATTTTGATTTGTGTGTTTGCTGTTTAAAATTGCGGTAATCTTTACTTTTGCTTTCACTCTTACTCTTAGGGCTTTTACTTTTAATTACTCCTATAATTTTACCTGAATCCCATTTGACTTTATCTGTTTTGCATTTTGTCTTCACAGATATTTTGTAACGTTTTTTACTTAAAATCTACATATTACATATCCTGAAACTTACTACACACCCAAGGAAATCAATTCAAATCTGTTTAAAATTACCATTTTTATGACGACAGTGATTGGTCAGTAATTTCATTAATATTTTATGCAGTATTTGTCGATCTTTTGATAAATGAACAATGAAGCAGACATTGAGGTGCAGAGAAGTTTTGTAAATGTGTATGTTATTTAACGAGGAAATCGAAGACTTAATATGAAATACTCATCCGTCCACATTACTGACATGTTCATTTGTTGTGGTTGTTTTATTGTTTTTTGTACGTTAATGTAAAAATTCACCTCATATTCTTTAACTTACACGCGTGTCTTTTCAGCTTTCTGGGTGGAAAATGCAGTGAAAGTACTTTAACTTTAAGACTTTTTTCTGGTATTCACTCTAGTGCTTACTGAACAAGTGTACACACACATCAATTTTGTATTCTTGGTCCTGTCTGTTGTCCCAGCGGGTTATCTCCCATGTGTTACATTGTTTTACCCACCACAGGTTATGTTGCTGTCTTGGACTAACTATTTTATAGGTACACAAAGGGCGATGGAATATACTGGGTCTCGCTGAATCATGGTACAGTGCTCGCCGGATTCTAGCACACCGGATTCTAGCACACTCTGCAGTACAGCACGCTAAGTCAAGGTTACCGAT
>JAUEKZ010233791.1:1204-20955 GCA_031471865.1 Melibe leonina
GGCCAACCAGTCAAGTCCTATGCCACGGTCGGGTTTCAACACACTGCCCCCCCCCCCCCCCCGCCCCCCTGTTCAGCAAAGAGTGGTGCATTGGTTCGTCTATTCGGGATCGTCTTTCTGTTAATATATCTGCCAGTCTCTCTGTCTGTTCGTTTGTCTGTGTGTCTGCCTTTTTATTTCATTGATCTTGAAGACTGCTCCTTCAGACTCTGGTCCCCCAGAAAATTCGGGACCAGGCGAAGCGAGGCCAGGCGAGGCACTCAGATAGTCTATAGCCTGATCGCGTGAAGAACCCTCATAACTCGCCATGTCCCATTGTTGTTGTGTGAGGGAATCTCAAACCCACTTTCAGTTTTAATTTTAACCCTCCACGCGGCCCACCCTTGAACTTCCACGACACCAAAGAAGCTTGTTATAGCACCGTTATCAAAGTTTTAAGTTAATTGTAATGTCCTTTTTTTCTTTCCTTTTCTTTTTCAATTTTTTTTTTACATTCGGATGTTTGTGGACCTGAAATGTGTCTGTACTCACGATGAATAAGTGCTATCATCGTTAAGATAAAATCACTCTATTAATAGTACTAGTAGTAGTACAAGTAGAGTGAGTCCCTATATCAAAGCTGAGAGTGGGGTATCAGGATTTTCCTGATTGCATAAAGCATAATAGGACACAGTGTTGTATAATATGTCGTAATACATAGTAAAGTGGGGAGCAGGCACTGGAAATAACAAGAAAAAATTAGTCAAGCTCGAAATAAGTTGCAGTGCAGATACGAGACAAAGCCAAATGAAGCAGAAAATGGTACTGAAAGGGATCAAACCTGGGACCGTGCCACGGCGCCCATCGCCTGGTCGACAATGCGAGCCTATCGACTTAGCCATCCGCTACCCTGAATTTGCTATTGCTTTCCACGTCGCCTTCAATCTCGCTAGGGCTTAAAAGACCTGCATAGCTCCCCATCTTCTGTTTGGTGGACAGCAGGAGAAAGAGAGAGCTAAGACTGGTTAGCCCGGTGACAGTATACTGTGACTGTGTGAGATATTCAAGGGGGTGTCTGCCGTTTATCTCTGTGAAGCAGTACACCAGAGATAATGGTCCAAATTGTGTTTAAAAGTGCTTTTAACGAGCAACAACCCGTCAACCAACCAACCGCCCCCCCCCCCCCAAATAAATAAAATAAAAACAAAACAACAGCAAAAAAAAAAAAGTTTGGTAGAACAAAACTAAAAGAATAACCTACGAATTGTAACCATAAACGCAACGGAAAATCGAAATCGCCATAATGGATTTGAACATTGAATCTCTGACACCATCCCTGCGTGGTTGTAAGTGTTAATGAAATGTAGCACGCCCAATTCTATCCTTGCCCTTCAGCTTGAATTCTCTGCGATCAAAAGAATGTGAACATTACGAATGTTGCTTTCTCAATAAAACTCAATGCAAAGTTGTTGCCACATAATATCATGACGTGTCTTGTGTATTTCTACGTACAGTGTACAGAGTGCAAATTGATCCCAATGTCCAACATCTTTGTTTAAAAATGGCTGGCTACGCGTTGCCATAACAACGGAGCAGTTCACAGGTAGCGGGTGCCTCTGTAGCGATGGCCTTCGAGTGTCATGACGCCCTTTAAATTTCAAAAAGTCCAAATTAAGGAAGTAAAAGGCACAGGTGCTTGATTTAACGTGAAACGTTTCTTGCACCCTTAAGTACTTGACACATAATAGACAAACCGAGCCAACTGTACTGCTGTACCTGCAGTTTCAACCCCTTTGACAAACGTTATCGGTTATTGCAATTACGGTCTACACTCTAGATGTCAAAGTTTGGTGGTTTTTGTCGTCATGGAAAAGTGACCTAGTTAAGGAGAGAGAGAGAGAGAGAGAGAGAGAGAGAGAGAGAAAGAGAGAGAGAGAGAGAGAGAGAGAGAGAGAGCCCCACAGTATCATGAGAGACGAATCCCACATCCTCAACCCCAAAATTTCATTTAACCAAAATAAGCGGAAGGATCATCCATAAAAAAAAGTAACTGAACAAAGATACCATAATCCCTTCATTCTTTCTGCTGTCAGAAATTTTAGGGTTTTTTTTGCCTAACTTAAGTTATTATTATTATTTCTAATTCCGCGAGAAAGAGAAAGAGAAAGAGAGAGAGAGGAATAGAGAGAGAGAGAGAGAGAGAGAGAGAGAGAGAGAGAGAGAGAGAGAGAGAGAGAGAGAGATTTTCTTGTGAACACAAATTAATTTCCATCTTCTGGATTAATAAAGGTTATCAATCTTAACTTTTCTCATCTTAAAGAGATCGTGTATTTAAGACCATTCTGGGTTGTTTTTTTGTTTTGTTTTTGTGTGTGTGGACAACAGTGTTGTCAGATTGTTGACTGAATTTTTCCTTGTTAAAACAGATTTGCCGAAACTAGCCCTCTCCGGCCCGGTGCGTTAGAAAACAGAAGGGGTGGGGGCGGGGGGGGGGGGGCGAAAGAATGAAACATAAGATCGTGAAAAACCAACCAAAAACAAGAATACACAGACACATAAGACAAAAAAATCCCAAACGCATCCACATACCCAACCACCCTCCCCCCACACACAAACAAACACATACGCTTAATTCTCACCATCAGGTGAAACACATCCAAAATCTGTCGATGTTTCACCTCATTATCCTACATAACCACTTCCCCTGCCCCCTTTCCCTGCCTCCCTTTGTTCTCGGTCTCTCGCCGTCGATCGCTACCCAACTACCGTCCACCGTCGCCCACCGCCACCTCTCCTCTACCGTCAATTTGTAACTGTTGACACCCGTTCCTCGCGATTATTTTCCCCTCTCTCATTACCGTACTCAGTCATTCCAATCATGAAAGTAAATTCGACAAGACCTGGGATCAGCCCCCAAAGTCCCGTAATTGGGGCTCTGTATCAAAAAATGGACCTCCATAGTGGGCCACTCAAGCATTGAATACACAAACTAATAGACCACAACTGCCCCGTTCTCAATGATTGAGGCGTCAAGTAAGCCCCCCCCCTCTCCCTTCCACACACACACACCTTGCTTTTCACCCTTCACCCTCTCACCATTCTACAACAAGGTTACTACTCCCCCCCCCCCTTTTCCACCCCTGTCTTTCCTCTATACTCCCGAGCCTTCAGGTTTTCAGTCTTTGCTATGCTAGACACTCGACCCTTCCCAAATGGACCCTGTCAGGTTTCGACAAGATGTATCCCCCGCATTGTTCATTGTTAGCCATTTCCCTCTTGCTAATCGTTGCCAAGCAGTGAGTAAACATTCAGATCGGGATAAGCTTGCATATCCCTCACCCCGGGTCTCAAGCCTTTTATAAAGACCGTTCACTGTTCCTCATTCAATTCACACTTGGGGTCAAAATGAAACTTGAGAGTTTCAGTTAAGTCCATCTTGAAAATGAAAGCAGATGTTGACTCTAGCGTATATCCCGTCGGATGGTGAGACGTCATTTCCTGTTTGGCATGCGTCTTTACTTGTTGCCAAGGAGACCAAAGTGTTGACATCTGAAAGGAAAAGAAAAGTGGTACATTTGTTTTGCGTACTATTGACCTTTAAAATCGAGATCCTGAGGTGAATTCGCGCTTGAATCACCGCAGGTTGTTTGATTAAAAGCATAGAGGGTAAAACATTGAATTCTAATCCTCCCTCCCTCATTTAACGTCCACTTGGTGAAAAACCAACAAAACCAACTAAACAGCACCTACCCCCCCCCCCCCTCTTTTTTGTTATAAATAAAAAGACAAAATACGAAAGAAAACAGTGACAAAATATTGTAGGGATGAAAAGTATTCATATTGTTATATTTTTTAAAAACCTACACTTTCTTACTCTCTGTTCTGTTTCTCACGTACACTGGCTGTCTTGTAGAGGGTAGACTTTAAAATTTCATTTTAAACGTGTGGCCTCTCCTACCTATTGGTTATTTTTCGTAATAATATTGCTTTATAAAAATAATAATCTCTCTCTCCCCTCTCCCCGTCTCTCTCCCTCTCTCAGTCTCTCTCTCTCTCCCTCTCTCATTCTCTCTCTCCCCCCTCTCTCTCTCCCCCACCCTCTCTCTCTTTTCTAGCTGATAAGTTTTAGATACTGCATAATAATCAATCCTCTTTTCTCTCCTTTCAGTTATCCTTGATCTAAAGGGTCCAACACGACTTCATAAAATAATGAAGAACGGGTGATGACTAAGTCAAGAACAAAACGTTTTGCATTAAATAAAAGAAATTATGCAGATTTTCTGAAATCTTTGTCGTGTTAGAATAATGTAATGAGTAACTCAGAGTAACCTCCTTGGTTTTTTCATACCACCCGCTGGCTAAACGACAGTGGTCTCCACATCTTTTTTTCAAAACTTCCACGAAATCAAAGGAGATTGCAAAACTCTATTGCATTATGAATTTTAATTTTTCATTGGGTTACAATACAAAATATTCCATACTTTTATCACAGAGAATAATTCAAATCAATGTTTTCGGTATAAAATTAATCTGTCTTCAGTAATTTTAGACATCACGAAGCATAATTCTTTCTTATGAATTAAATCTGTGTTATTGATGCTCAGATTATTATGAGAGTAATCTACTCAATGAATTGTGACATTTATCATTATCATATTATCATCTACGTTTCACATTTATTTCGACGGCTTTCGCAATAATAATATCATATTCTAGTGTTCAGATTGTAACTCTTGTTTGTAACTCTTGCCTGAGCCACTTAGTAAAGTCCGTCAAAATCTTTTAGTCAAGATAGGGACACATTCATTGTTCATACGACTTGTTAGGCTTTTCCTGTGCAAATGGACTTTTTCTTGATACGGGGAAGCTAACTGAGCCAAGATTTTACTCAAAGATCGTCCAATATCACTTTATCTTCCACATCACACGGTGATAGCATCTTCGGCAGGTTAAAAGGAAACGAGAAAACAATTCTGGAGAAACAAGTGACATCCGCGTTCATTTGTGCTGTTAATTAGCGGCATAGCTACTGTATTTTGTCCCGAGGGAAAGTTGCAAATATTGTATCAATAGAGAAACGTTTTTAGAGTCATCCTTTTTTTCTGACTGCGTGTCTATTTGATTCAAATTATTTTCTTCGGATTCGAAATCAATGCAGGACGTTTAAGGTTTGAATTCACGACGGCGTTGTTGCTGTGTCACTCACGGCGTACCGGAAGCAATGAATGCCCTTTGTGGCAAACAAAAGGTCATGAATCGTTGCCGACAACTGATGAAACAAAGCGTTGCCTTGACGCGGGCTTGTAATTGAGCTCTCCTAATTAATCGTTTAATTGACAATGCACACGGACGACGCTGTCACAATCTTTTGCAAAACCTCCACTTCCGTTCGGCACGATGCCGATCACGACCTTAAGGCGCGTGGTTAAACGAAAACCAATAATTTCCCATCATTTATGTGATAACAAGACACCGGAAGTACTGCCAGCACCATTTTGGCTGTTTGCAATCGGCTTCTTCTTTTTCCCCCGACATCGCTCACGCTATTTTTTTATTGGTGGTGTTTTGTTCCATTGTTAAACGTGAAGTTTCAATCTGGCATGAGAATATTCAAGAATTGATGGTTAACAAGTGTTTTCCTAGACGCTGCACGAACCAAAGCCGAATGAATGAGTGGACTTGGTTTTAATGCAGTCTTTTATCGCTGTTCATATCCGTAACTCCTTATCAACCTCTGTACCTAGACAATACCGTAATGGATGTGGCCGTCGATTTTTTATAACTTAAGGACCAGAAAAAAAGAAGGGCGGCAAAAAAAAATTAACAAAAGAGAGAAAAAGACCGTGAACAATATCTTTTTGTAAATATTTAATGCAGTCTGGATCGCGAAGCAAAATACGAGGCGACAAAAGCAATTCAAGTAGTTGCTTTATATCAAAAATTGGAAATGGAGATTGCTTATTGCACCTTAAAAGATCGATCACATCTCCTTCCAGCATAGCTGCCTCCAAAAACAAAACACTCAACAAAACTTAAAGAAACTGCGTCTAGTCCTGTTAATATCGTGAAAGAGAGAGGGGAAATGACAATTACACTAGCCATATTTAAAGATAATAGATAAAAGCTGAATTTCCTTGAAGAGGTAGTGGTACTATTTCCTGAGGGTAATGTTTCGTGTTTACTCTACGAACCCATTACACAAGCCTCTAGGCCATATTTGATTTGTTCTTTCAATTTTGTTCACTTCCGGTAAGGAGAGAAAGATTGTTGGGAGCGATTCGGAACGGAAAGCAAAGATAATTTCCGAGGTAACTACACAAGCCAGGTCGGATGTGAAGTTATTGTATGAATTGAAACAGGGATAATTTTGATTTGTCTCTGTCCCTTTAGGGTCTGTAAAGACTTGCTGGTCGGGGGTTAATTGCTGGTCCAGCCATGCGAGCCGATGGTTAATGGACTCGTACTGTTTGACGACACGGGATGATACTGATACTGCAGGCGATCCCGGACAGGGTCGGGCTATAACGATGCAAAGCAATTCTCGGAAGACGACAATGACGACGTCTTATCTTAAGTTCGAATTTTTATTATTATTTTTTTATAAAAACGATATTATCATTATTATGCTAGTATCGATTCTCCCCCATTCGAATAAAAGGGGACGGTGTGTGTGTGTGTCTGTGTGTGTGTGTGTGTGTATGTGTGTGTTTGTGTGTGTGTGTGTGTGAGAGAGAGAGAGAGAGAGAGAGAGAGAGAGAGAGAGATAGAGAAATCTCTTGTAGGAAGCAGCGTTTATTAATTATACCTAAATGAGGTTTTAATAGCTGACGCTTCATATTGGCTCTCCCAATGGACTCTTGTTTAAGTTGTTTTGCATGTTCTGTTTTCGATTTTAAATTTTAGAGAAACTTGAATTTTAATTAAGAGGAGAGCAGTCACGCGCCAGCGGGATGATCTATTTGAATTGTATTTGATTTACAATTCTCTTCATGAAATACAATTTTTATTTTATCAACTAAGGGTGGGTAATGAGGCAGCACAGGATCTGGGGGAATCAGGTTCGATTCCTGTCAACGGTACTTTGTCTATTTATTGTTTGTCTTGTGCAAGGAAGTTTACTTCTGTTATCGCCTCAATCCACCCAGGTTTCAAATAGGGAAAGTAATCTGCGATAAACCAATGTCCTAACAAGAAGGTGGCAACCACTGTCACTTACTTGTCGGCGTCACGTTAAAGAAACCGGTATGAGCTCCGACTCGATGGGCCAATAGATTCTAAAGGACTTACTTGCATCAACTTTAAGACACATGGGACAACTGAATTCATATACATATTATGAAAGGAGTTTTTCTTAATGATCTGTAACTTGTTTTCTCCAGTTTAGACAAGATGATAGAACTTTCGTTTGTTTTAAAGATGTGAATAATTTTACCATCGTTTCCAATCCAAGAAAGAGTATTGAAGTATGATTGCATCCTCAACTTTTATATCGGCAATAAAATAACAATTAGCAATAAGGTGTTTAAAAAAAAAGAGTAATTCCTTTAGAGCCTTATGGCCAATGGACCCGGAGCTTATCCCGGTTTTTGTAGCGTGAAGCGGACAAATGACAATAGTTGCCATCCTCTGGATAGGACGCTGGTCTATCACAGACTTTTTCCCCCAACCCAAATTGTGGATCGGTACCCATTTTTCACCTGGGTGTGGTGAGGCAATTGGAGTAAATTTTCTTGCCCAAGAAAAAACCGAAGTGCCCCTGGTAGAAATCGAACCCGGAGCCCCTGGGTTCTGTGCTGCGTCGCTACCATTTAGGCCACCGCGCACATCATTAGCAATAACCGGTACGCTTAATACCGTCAACAGTACAATGTTAAATTTAAAAAAAACTACAACCCATTGACAGTGTCGTTGAAAATATAGTACACATTACAAAGGTGAAACAAAGGGAGTGATCAATAGGCGAGTATATTATGACAAAGACAAAACAAGCGACGTTTCGACCAAAGGTCTTTGTCAAGACAAACGAGACTTAGCAAAATAACAAAATTACAGTATAACAAAATAAACAAACAAACAAGTAAAAACTTAGCTGCGTATGGTGACCCAAGGCTTCGTCTTTTACACTTTACATATTACAGTAGAATAACAGACACCCATAATTATAAACATAAAATTTAACAGAGGTAAATTTTAAACATTTCGAGCCGCAGTTCAGTCAGTACTGCAATAATGATATTGACTGAACATGTTCAATAAACTTTCGACCTGCACTAATAATGTATTTAGCATTTCTACGTCTCGTCAAAAATCAAATATAGATAGATATGGAGACAAAAATATTTAATGACTTATAGTTTTAGAAAATATTCGTTTTCTTTAACAACTGCTACTCACCAAAACCAAAATGTTTTAAAAATCCCGATATCTTGCACTCTTGCACACACACACACACACACACACACACACACACATACACACACACACACACACACATATATATATATACACACACACATACACACACATACACACACATAGACAAACAGTTTCTCTTTGCAGATATAGATTGCCCTATTTCATGATAAGACAGTTTAAGTTTTCAGACATTGTAATGGAATTTGAAAGTTATTTTATACGTCTATAATATTTTGATATACTGTAAATGAATTGTGCTTACACAGAAATGAAAAAGCAATATTCATTACAAACACTGTCGATTAGAAACAAAACAAAAGAAGGAAGAATTAACAATATTTTTTTTTTAAACTGAAGGTTGTAATGTGTTCCGTTTGTTTGTATAAACCCCCCCCCCCCCCCCCCGAAAATGCCAAAACCCTCCAATTTAATGGCACAGCAAACAGGCTGGTGCCAGTATTATTTATGTCACCTTGGGAAAGTATTAACTCCTTTTCCCCCACCCCTTAACCCTTTCACAGCGGGGTCTGATTCTAACCAAACAGAACATGCAACATTTTAAAAATCTACGTGTTCTCCTACCAAATAAATCAGGTTTCAGTGAACTGACATATGGCAAAAGCTGACATTCAGGCTTTTGGCATGATATGTCTGTTCACTGAAATTTGATTTATGTGGTATAAGAACAGGAAAATCTTGAAGATGTTGGTGTCATTAGCAGTCAAACGGTCAAAATTAATGAAGCATTGATGGGACATGTCAGATGTCTTTATGCAGCCAAACATAGCCAATCACAGAGCAAGGTGAGAAACTTTGGATCAAGACAAAAGCAAAGAGCATGTATGCGGTTTGTACCTTCTGCCGAGTCTTTGATGGAATTTACGAACAAGACATTTATTTTGGTCTTGCTCCTTTGAATTAGCTATGCAACATTTTCTTTTAGGTTATTGTCTCTTTGTCACCTCCTGAAATGAGGAGTGGCCACACACAATGCGAACCTTTTAATGTTAAATACACCAAAATCTACAAGATTTTCCTGTTCTTATACCAGATAAATCAGATTTCAGGCTTTTGGCGTATGTCAGTTCACTGAAATCTGATTGATTTGGTATCAGAACACGCACATTTTCAAGATTTTGCATATTTCAGTTGGGTTAGAATCAGACCTCGCCGTGAAAGGGTTAATCCATCCATCTCCCTTATCGGTTCAGTCCCCAGTTGTCTTCTCCTTCTTCTTATCCACCAAATACGGTGATAAGATTTGAAAGAAAAATATCGTTTTCAATTAATGAATGCTCGATTTGACGACGACCAAGGAGGAAATTAACCCTTTAACAGCGGGGTCTGATTCTAACCAAATAGAATATTATGTAAATAATCATGCAGGATATTCAAAATTTACCTGTTCTTATATCAGATAAATCGGTTTTCTATGAACTGGCGTAATATGCCGAAAGCCTGAATTTCTGTCCATTTAAATTTTGATTATGGTTTGTATCCAATTAGTGGTGTGAGAAATGACCTTAGGTTTGAAAGGATTAAACGAACGATGGAGACTGTAGAAATACTGATGTTGCTGTTGGTGAAAATGGCATGAAAAAAAAATACACAAATAAATAAACAGATTTTTGTGAAAATGATCATGAGAAAATTTCATAAAAGGGCATCTAATTCTAAAATCCCACGATTTACAAAATAACAACTAACTGCTGTAAACAAATTAATTGTGAGGAATTTTAAAACAATTAAATAAACACACAATAGTTGCTGAAAGAAAACTAGCTAATTATATTTTTTAAATGTGACCAATGAAAGGAGAAAAACCAAGTAATTTGCATTGAGAAGAAACCACAAAGCTCATAGATTAAAACAGCGGACACTTGCAATTGTCTACAGCGCGCCCATGAAAATGTGCCAACAATAGACTCGCGCGCTTGAATGTTGCCAAGACAAAAAGACAAAAAAACACATCAAACATGCGCACAAGAAGAAAAGAAACAAATAAGAAGGAAAGAAAAGAGGACAAGAACAGAAACAGAAGTCTTGAGAAAAATCTTGAGAAATATGGAATAAATCAACATAAACAATCACGGACAAGAATAAAACACTTAAACAATCATGGGCGAGAAAAAAATGCGGAAAAGGAAACATTTTCACAAGAGAGGTCAAAACGCTTTCTTTCTCATGGAGTCGCGACAGTCGCAAGATATTGTATCGGCAAGAAACCTGCTCGGAGTTGAGGAGGCGACACAATGTGAATTTTTTTAGATGCTTCGCAGCCTGTCATAAATGTAATGAAACGCGTCACCGCCCCTCGAGGCCGAACGCACGCCCCTGTGTGTTTGATAAACCGGTGTTTGGGGAGGAAAGGACCCGGGCATTAAAACAGTAGAAATGACTGTCATGGGAATATATTCTCTACGCGTGGGAACGCTTGTGTCTTTATCAATGCAGCGTCAACCGCTTGCCATTGATGATGATGATGATGATAATAATAATAATAATAATAATAACTCGTGTACAAAACACACTTAAAATCAGCACGGTGCTGTAACAATGCCTAATGATATCGGCCAGATAGAAACAGTTGACGGATTTGAATTCACAGAATTGAAGAGAGAAAAAATCCTTATCGCATCTAGTATTGTTTCGGGTATGTATTAATTGAGTTCTATTTACTGCCAAGATGCAAACGCGCAACTTTCATGTAAAATTGGTGAAGATTATTATAACCTTTCCATATAATTCATCAAACCCCAACCTATGGGAAAGGAAACTTTTAAAGAATATTCAAATGTCTTTTCAAACATATATTTTGTATTGAGTTGAAGAAATGCACCCCCCCCCCTTGTGAAACCACCAAAACGCGGACTTTAAAAAAAAAAGAAAAGAAAAAAGAAAAGAATTTTTGCCGATTTTTTGTTCATAGCACGGTCGTTATTAGTTTGGACTTTGTGTATTCGCATCGTCATTAATAGAAAATGATTAATAGAAACAGAATAGAAGCACCACACTCTCAAACAGTAACAGGGACTTCAATCACTAATTACTACCCATCAGACGAAGAGTGGATGAAAAAGTTGCCATTTTGGAGGTTTGCGCCCTTGACTGCTGCTCAGATCCTCACCACCGTGAAAAAGACACACTCACAGCAAAGCTTCACCTTCCAGACAATGTATGTGTGTGTGTGTGTGTGTGTTTGTGTGAGTGTTTGTTTATGTGTGTGTGTGTGTGTGTGTGTGTGTGTATGTGTGTGTGTGTGTGTATGTGTGTGTGTGTGTGTGTATGTGTGTGTGTATGTGTGTGTGTGTATGTGTGTGTGTATGTGTGTGCAGATTCTCCTGCGTTTATGCCCTTTGGCATTAGGTAATTCCTTCTTTTCATTCGAATTTAATGCGTCAATTGTAATGCTTGTTCGAATAACGAAACTTCAAAGTTGGATGTTTGTTGCTTAGTCAAGCGGTTGGCGGGAAGAGGAGGGGGAGGGACCTGTGAGAAGAGGCATAAAGATTGAGGCAACCATTCAGATTGGGGGAATTATAGTGGTGGACCCGAGTGCATGAGAACTGTAAATTGCTCTTTCCGTGCTTGAAAAAAAGAAAAAAATCAAACAAACAAGAGAAAAAAAAAACACAACACAAAAACTTTGAGACGTTCTTCAATATTAACATCTCTTGTTAACCAAAAACAAAAAGTGTAATAAATGAAATTAAAAAAAACAAGGAGACAAATAACCAAAAACAAAAAACAAAAACAAAACACCAAACCAAAAAGACACGAAAAAAAAAGAAAACTGAAAAAGAAAACTAGGCAAGAAAAAAAAGAAAAGAAAAAAAGAAAGAAAGTCTTAGGAGAAACTGTGTGAGTAATACTGTCCTTTGTAATAATTTATTTTGTTATTTGTAGGAAGGGGGCGAGTGAAGGTTCAAGCCTGTTTTACACAATACAAGAGGGTTTATTTTTGAAAAGAGCTGATAATTGTCTCCTACCTCTCAAAATATCAGGTATTGTGAAAACGGATAGATATGCTCGCATACCATACCTTTCTTTTGTTTCTCATAACCTTAATAAAAAAAAATTCTTATTTTTTTTTCCTAAACACTGCAACCATTGGACACTTAAACTATAGGCCTTTAATGTAATTCACAGATTTTAGCCTCGAGTTCAAAGGTCGAAGGTCAACCATTCACCAACTGTCTTTTCCCTTCTCAAAATACACGCCTAAATTGTGTACGTATCCCTCGCTTCCGCCATCGCCTACCACATCCGGTCATGCGCCACGCCACGTTCCCATCATGCAATTCTATCGTCTGGTGTCCTTCATCGCCCAGCAAACCCTTCTCGTTTTACCGTGAAAAATGGAAAATGATTAAAATTCGCACCCTCTGTCCAACGTCGGCCGGCCAGCACCGATGTAATTGATTCGTCCGTCCTCTATACGCTGCGGTCACTCTACTCAATCGCAAACAAAGCAAAACAGATCGCACCTCTGCTTGAAAAGCTCTCTAATTTTCACGCATTGTTTTCCTCTTGATCTCAGGTTTTGTTCCGACTTTGTCCTTTGATCACAGAGAATCTTATCTTTATCCAGCCTGAACTTTAAATTTCTTAATCACGAAGAGGATCGCGGTAAAAACAACAGTTGTTCTGAAACGACCAAATCGAAAGCAAAATTATAGAGAAAATTCGGAAATAAAAATGCACCCCCCCCCCTCCTATCAGTAAGAAAACAAAATAATAAAGCAGCACGTCACATAGAGAAAAAAGGGGAGGAGGGAAGGGGGGGGGGGGGAACAATATAAACTCAATAGAAAAACTAGTAAAAACCCGAACACAAGTCCAAGCACCAAAACAATAAATAAACGAATAAATAAAAAAAGAAAGAGAAACAGCAACAACAACAAGAAATCCACAAGTCATTTAGATTACAGAAACATGTCTTTTTGGTAAAAATTTCTAGAAGCAAATTACCCGTCTACTTTGCTATATTGTGTTTTGAAAGCAAATCATAAACCCACCTCCAAAATATAAAAAAAGGAAAAGGCAAACAAGTATACCCCAAAGTAAACAGCAAGTAAAAGTCCTTTGCTTATCTCCTAGGGTGAGTCATATTAAAAGCTTGGAGAAGAATATCCATGGAACATTAAAATCATATTAATCATAAGAATCAACAGAATTCACAAAAATAACTGTCTTTTTCCCCTAAACAAAAATGTATAATTAATTACTGTTATGTTTCGTTTCCTGAACTTATCTTAAACATAAACATCAGGTTGATAACGATGTTGCAGGAGTAAGGCGTGTTAAAAGATTAAATATATTTGAAAAAAAAAAAAGAACCCCGCAAAGAATACCATAAATATTACACATGTGAGGATAACTGCGCACATTTATTTGTAAAAGTCATAGGAAAATGGATAATTATTGAAGGCTTATAAAATGGTAAAAACCTAAGCCTACCATATCCTACCTCTCTGATCTCGATTTGGCTTTCATTCAGGTTTTCTCTTTCAACTCTACCACCTTTCCAGACGCTTTTAGCCATTCAAACTATTGTTGTACCACCCTTTGTACACACCAATTTGGATGCTTTTGACTCTAAGTAAGAATTGAGCGAGCTTTTTTGCGATTACCAATAAAGTCACCCAGTTAATTCCTTGAGCTCACTCGATCGGTGTTTGCCTTCCGAAGCATGACCAACGGAGTGAGAGATAACTATCTACGGACGGGGGGAAACAAAGATGGGAAGATAGGAAGGGAGAAAATAGGTCCTCTATTTTATGGTATGGAGGGAAGGGAAGAAGGAGAAGGAGAGGGGGCGAGGGAGAGAAAGAGAGAGAGAGAAAGAGAGAGAGAGAGAGAGAGAGAGAGAGAACGATATATAGATAGAACGATAGATAGATAGATAGATAAATAGATGGCTGGATGGATATATATATATATATATATATATTGGTTGATAGATAGAGAGAGAAAGAGAGAAAGAGAGGGAAGAAGAGATAGAATTTGAACAGAGGCAATATGGAGGTGATTGGTTGAAGAGTATAATATTATGGAGGGATACACAAAATACAAGGCAGTCGAAGGTTCGTACATCTTTGATGCGAAACGATCGTCCGTCTTACTTGTCAATTAAAATATTTATCAACGCTTCTTTGTTCAATCTTTTGACTCCCAGTCAATTGCGGTTCATTCAACACACCAAGATCTCTTCCCGATGCAAGACTCAAGGAATCTTAGATGGATGAAATTTATGAATCTGCAAAATGTCATCAAGTACAGATTATTGTGCCTTTATTCTTGCGATTGCTGCCGAGTGTTTAGGTTGGCCTCATTAAAATGTTTTGTGCGTCACCGATTTTTTCTCCAAATATATCGCCCTCAGTCTTTTCCCCTTGTATATCATGATATATCATGTTTTTAAAATTCGCGAAATTGTAAACGAACATCAGCAATTTAAAAAAAGCTAATAAAAAAAAAAGAACACCGATTATAACAACCACTAGAGTAGGTGCGAAAATAAAATTACAACAAGAATAAAACAAGTCCCCTTGATAAAACATTTAAGATCAAGATTGGAAAGAGCAAACTACAGCCGTTATTGGTGCTTAATGAGTCAATTAAAAAGCTGCACGGGATAATTTGGCGAATATGATCGACCCTACAGCTTTTGTTTATTATGTGCTTCACACTCAAAGACAAGTGTGTAAAATACAATTTTTGTCATCGGGCAGGCGTGAGCATGCGTGTTGTTTGCGCGGGAACGCGTGCGCAAGTACTCGGAGGCTAAAAAGAATTATTGACACTTTAATAGGGCGTAGTATCTAGTTTGGGGCTTCTCTCAAAGGTCACGTTGTTTGTTTACTTTTCGTTGTTGACAAATTATCCCCCTTTTCTCTTGTTGTTCCCTTTCTGTATCGACGTGTGCCGATTCAAATCAAGTGTCATTATTTTCGCGAGTACAACAGACTCATGTAATTGTTTTCACCTATGATTGCAGTGTACTTGAGAACTCCATTTCGGAAGTGGATATTTGGTACATTCCTCGAGCTCTTTGGGTAGCGTACGGCTTCGGTGCAATCGTCGTTTTTCTCCTTGGTTTAGAAATTTTGTTGATTTATTTATCATTTTATTCAGTGGTGTGTGGTTTCGATATGTCGAGGGGAAAATTTTATTGGCAGATCTGAACAACAAGGATAATAAATTAAATATTTATCATTACAAAAATAATGAAAATAGTGAATTTAAAAAATGGCAACTAAGTGTAGAGCAACGCGGTTTAAAAGAGTGCGACGTTCTATTCTGACAAGGGAAACTTTATCTTTTTTAATCAAAATGTACTAGTGACTTCAATTACTTTTAAATATTTGAAAGTAACCAGCTTTAGTTTACAATCAATGATTTATCATGGGATCAAAGGTTGTTGAGGCACAAATTAAGTTGTTAATGTACGACCATGATGATTTTGTAAATAAAAAGACGATAACTTTATATGACCAACATTTTGTTGAAAATGGGAGTTAAATAGGCGACAACCAACCAGCCAACATCAGCTAGGAGTTATGTTGCATTAGATTTTTTTTCTTTCCCTCTTTCAGTCTTTCTAAGAAATTATTATCACATAAGTTTAAAATAATTAAAACGTTTCTTCCCACGAAAAGAAACAACTCATATTATGAATTTAAAAAATACTGAAATCAAGCAAATTAGACGCAAAAGTTATCACCCTCACTTAGAAAAAAATGTATCCCAAAAAAAAGCCCTCACAAAACACCAAAACGTTGGGTTTTTTTGCTGTTTTATTTTGTTGTAAATTGAAGTGTGAGGCTACACAAACTCGGTATTTCATTTTTGTCTTCCCGTCATGGTATTCCACGATTAAAACTATTTTTCAGCTATTCAAAACAATTTTTTTACTCCCAGTGTTTTGATATCAGATGAGGCCTTTATCGTAAAATTGCGTTTGAGAAAAAGGGCCACACACGTAGCCCCTCATTCATTATCTGCTTTCGTGCCTTCCTCTCATAATTTCATTCAAACTTAATTTTATAATCCCACCAATCCTCCCAGTATTCTCCGTGCTACGCTATTCGTCAAATAACGGCACGCTATTTATTATTTATTATGTTTAGTCCGCTTGAAAACGAGTTTGTTATTTGGATAATGATCATAATATTAATGTGGTAAACCAGTTTCTTAGCTCAATAGGTAGAGCGTCCGCCTAAGAAACCGGTAGTGTAGGTTGAATCCCAGCCTCATCCTAACCTTTTCACAGTGGGGTATGGTGCTGACCGAACTGAAATATGCAGAATCATCAAGATGTACCTGTTCTTAAACCAGATAAATTAGAACCTGTGGTCCACTGAAATCTGATTTATCTGTTGTAAGAAATAATCTTACCATTGAAAGGGTTAATTGTAATGTATCTGTAACGGAATAAGACACCTCGCATTTCTTATAATGTGGTGAGCACTAGAAAAAAAAACCAAAATTCTTTGGAGAAACTGCGTTTGAATTGGTTGCGTGTAATCGCTAGCACAAATAGGATCGAGCGCGTCTGAAAAAAAAAATCATTGTCAAATCCGATATCATTTGCATTTGATTTTGTTGTCTTGTTTTCAACCTCATATACGTCACCACGCCGTGTCGGTGCCCCGCTCTATGTCTAGATACTTTTACAAATGGGACAATGGGACATGTGAAATGTCTTTGCCCCCAAACATCACCAATCACTGTGCCAGGAAAGAAACTTTGAGTAAGAACAAAAGCAAGCAGGTTATTAGCCCCTTGTGCTCAGCCAAAAGGCTGATTGCGTTTAGAAACAAGACATTTTGGGGCTTTGAGCAGGCAACAATCAACCAACGAAAAAAAAAAGCGAATATGCCCAATCAATACTTCAATAGTAGCCTTTACCTTTTTCAATGAAATAACCCTATTCAAAACGTAATTACACCTCTGCACCAAGACGCACCGCACCGCATTCAAGTCCTTTAATATTTCATTAAGAAAACTCTTGAACTACGCCCTTCATTCTAAAGTTTAGTTCAAACTCCATCCCATAAAATGTTATCAAAATCTATGGAGACTATAACTACAACGAAACAAGTTAACTCGTTTACTTAATCATTTGAACATGGGATGTCCACGGAGTAATTGCAAGGCAGCAACTAGGAAGAAACTTAATAAAACATGAAAAATGAAAAAAGAGCCCCAGATCTTGCCCTGTCTCCTGCTAGTGATTACTTTCATCCCCTTGGAATGTAATTTCTCCTTCATTTCCACGACATGTTTAAATCACAATGCATCAATGATCGCCACGACACAACACCGTACAGAGTTAAACCATCTAAGACGGTGCAGTGTGTTGACAGCCCCGCCCCGTACAACAAATGGCATTGCCGGTCCTCGATGATAATAATAATATTCTCCAGCTATAACTAATAATAATGATTCTTCAATGCACAGTTGACAAGTCACAGTCGGTTCCATCTGGCTGGTTGCCATGTATTACACCTTGCTGCTACACCCGAGAGAAAGGGGGCCGAAGATATGCCCGGCCCTTTTCCTTTAATTGAGCACCGTCCGTGCAGCCTCAGTTTGCATGATCCAAAATTTCTTGGTATTGTATGAGGTTTGAGTGATTGTTAAGAAGAATGGATACTGGACGAGATAAGATTATGAATAAATGAGTGGAATCCAACGTCTACGCGATGTTTAAAGTAATTACTTTGCCCCGGGCGCTGCGCAGTCTTGAGCACCATGTTCATGAAAACGATCGCATCATACCATGCGATAATTCGATGCGCAAGATCCATTTATCAAATGAAGATAATGACTTGAATTTACTTATTAATAAAACTTGAGCTCTCAAAAGCAGGTTATTCAGAACATTAACTTCCTTGTACAAGGGAGGGACATGGAGTCATTTAGATGATTGATGACTGACCTTGTTTCTAAATGTCTTTTTTATGCAGGGGAAAAAAAAACAACGTCAATGTCTTGAAAGCGGTGCAATATCGATGAATAAGACATGAGACATGAAAACGGTTGTTGCTGAATCCATCAACAGCTCCGGAATCATTTCCATCACAGCATGCAAGACTGCGTTCTTTTGGATGTGCGCTGGGATTGCAAGCTTCGCAACCAGCAACTGTCCACGGCGATTGGCGAGCGTGCTTGTTTAACAAGATGTGTTTAAAGATTCGAGTGACGGTATTTGTTTGTTTGTTTTGTTTGCTCGCTTTGTTTTTGTCCACACATTAATATCGTATTCATGACACAACTGACAGGCGACCGCAAAATGCGTCCACGGTTTTGGTGGCACAGCTTAATCTAGAAGGTTCTGAAATCGGCTCGGTTGCTCAATAGAGGTACACGCCTGCTGAGGAGCTGGTAGGTCGTGGGTTCGAACCCCGACCGAGTCATAACCTAAGACGTCAAAATCGACCTTTTAGAAACTGTTCCTTCACGCACTCGACAATATTGGCCCGGTGTCAGTATGTTGTGACAGGTTGAGATGATCGAGTGAGTCTTCCTTCTATCTCTACGTTAACTTGTCTAGAGGGCTTCGATTTTGATATGGCATTGATTGTGTCAAATAGGGCAACAACAAACCAATATACGTTTTTTAAGCTAAGAATTTTAAATTTAAATTTTTTCTAACTACATTATTTTATTTTGTTATTTTGTTAGGTCTAATTTGTTTGTCCTGATGAAGACCTTGGGTAGAAACTACTAGAAACGTTGCTTTTTTGTGTGTCTTGCTTTGTCTGTCCCACAATACTGGCCTGTTAACCTCTTCCTTTGGTTCCCCTTTGATACTCAATGGCCTAGCGATTTCCTCTCTTTTTACACTTCACACCTTTAAAAGGCATTTAAGACAAAAACACAAGTAATATGCTTTCAACGAACTACAGTAACATATACTACTTGCTTCTGACCTATCGACCACTCCTTCTTTTTTGCCAAAACGTAGTATTAGTATAATGTAGGATTGGGCACTGCACTCCTCAGCGATAGTGAGATAACCCTTTCGCTGCTAAGGACACCAACATCTTCAATATTTGCCAGTTCTTATACCAGATAAATCATATTTCAGTGAACTTACATATGACAAAAGCCTGAAGAACACGTACATTATCAAGGTTTTTCATATTTCGGTTTTCCCTTGGGCAAGGAAATTTACTCCAATTGCCCCACTCGATTCCGGTGTAATTTGGGTACCAATCCACAATTTCGGTTGTGGAAAGTAATCTGTGATAGACCAACGTCCTATCCAGGGGATGGCAACCATTGTCATTTGTCCGCTTCACGCTACAAAAACCTGGATAAGCTCCGGGTCCATGGGCCATAAGGCT
>JAUEKZ010233901.1:0-19627 GCA_031471865.1 Melibe leonina
TTTACGAGACGTTGGATGATACGGTCGGAGTATTCTATCCACTGTCACTGTGACAGACGCCCCTCCACACAGGGCACTGATCTCATGATTAAATTGAGTGACTTGAATTATCCCAAATGGGGCAATTTGTTCAGTTGACAATTTTAGGGATGAAAAAATGTATTATAAGGCATATAGTATGGGCAGGCACACTTTAGCATATTCAGAGAATGTTATAAAGTTGAGGATGTTGATGAGTATATTTAGTACTCTGTGTGTTTCAGATACTGCAGTTTGAGACGTGCCACTCGTCTACTGCAATATTCCTGTTCTACATGTGGCGCATTCTAGAGGGACAGGCCTTGCTGCAGTATTTTCTCATACCTATCTTCCTTGATAAAGTTTGGGTAAGAACAATCAATGCACAGTCTCACTCATACACCCACACACACCCACACACACACACACACACACACACACACACACACACACACGCACACATATAATATCTATATGTCTCTCTATCTTTCATCCCACACACCTATTCAAAACCTCTCTTTCTCATACACACTCACCTACACACGCACATCCACATCAGGCTCTTCACACCTCAAAAGTAATTGGTGCTATTCCAAGTGTAATTTATTTCTTATTAGTCTGCAGAATAGAAATGAATCATTTAGAGTTACCTCAATTGGACCGTTTTACCGTTAACCCTTTCAATATTTAGAGACACAAAAATCGTCAAGGTTTGCCTGTTCTTATGCCAGATAAATTGGATTTCATTAAACTGACATAGATATGCCAAAAGCCTGAAATGTGATTTTCCTGGTAAAAAACATGTACAATTTCTCAAGATTTTGCGTAATCAGACTTAGCTGTGAAAGGTTTAAGCAGCATTTTCTGACTCACCTACTCTGTGTGGTCAAGGTCATCTTAACAATTGTTAGTCAATGTTTTATGTGATTAATGGATAGAAATAATCATGATATTAATTCTGTGTCGTCTTTGTTACTTCTTTTTTTTTAAAGAGAATCACTTTGTGAGAGTGGCACCACAGGGCAAAGAATTTAAGATAATATCTTGTCATTCATGTGAAATTATTGTTTTTTCATATCTTCCTCTCCAGGAGTTCCTCCATTACACACAGTATATCCTTTTCGGTGTCATCGTGGGTCTCTATCTGCTCAGTTGTATGTACGTCATGCATGTGAGTAGGAGTCTTTGTAAAAAAATGTAATTAATTTGGGTGTTTGTGACATAAACGATGAGAGTATTGAACCTAGGACCCCTCAGTCATGAGTCAGATGGCTTAACCACTCAATCACATTGCCCCCTTTCTTTCCTACTGATTGGTAGTAGGATATGTCTAATCAAACTAACTAATATCAAAATCTTTAATTGCCTGGTCTTGTACCTGACAAATCAGATTTAAGTGTGGCATATGCCAGTTCACTTAAATCTGATATATCTGGTATCAGAACATGTACACATTAAAGATTTTGCATGTTTCAGTTCGGTTAGAATCAGACCCTGTTTAAAAGGGTTAATATTAGAACCACAAACGTCGTCACATCGGTTCTAGGGCAGGACTATCCATATCCACAAGCGTACAAAAGAGTGGTCATTGGTCACTTTGCCAAATAGAGTGTGGGTTTGAAATTGCTTATGTCAGTTGGAGAATATGTCACCCATTCGAAAACGGTGTTTTGTTCCAATTTAATTGCTGTGTAGATTATAAAACACAAAATGACTATCTTTTAAATTTATCTTGAATGAATGAAATCAAATGCCAAAGGTTTTGAAAATGATGCGTTGCTTCGTGAAATGCCTTGTCAGAATTTTTTTTTTTAATGATCTAAATTTCCTCCTTGGAAATGAGCTATGTTGTTTTGAAAGCAAGAGAAAAAAGGTATTGTAACAGAGAAAATAATGTATTCTATCACATCTATACCCAGTATCAGATTTTTGGTTGTTTTGTTGTTGATGCTATCTTTTCCAATATCTATAATCATAGTTTATATTAAATATACCTTTGTTAAATTAATTTAATACATATTGTGCTTCATTTGTCTCCATAGGTGCGATCAACCTTGGGTCTCTAGCCTGAATGAACTGCTGCATCCCGTTAATAAAACTTCCTGCTTTGGCATCGGCTGCCTCTTCTGCCTCAACTCTGCCCCTCTCAAAGTTCCCTCCCAGTGCCTGACCATGTGGAGACAGAGATGGGGGCTACTGAAGACATCTAAGAACAGGCAGACCTGATGCTGTACATTAAACACCACACTGGAATGCACAACAATGGGGGCGGATTTCATGACACGAGACTAGGATTAAGTCTGAGTCTAAATTCTAAATCAAGCTCCTATGTGCTGGCATTGAACGTTTTGACCACTCATGAAATTCAAAACATCTGTTCGGAGCTGAAATTAAGCTTAATTTAGAATAAATCCTAGTATTGCATCATGTAACCAGCTCCTTGGCAAACTGCACCACACCACACCACACCACACCACATCATAGAAAACATCAGTCTGCACCCCATACAACACAACACTTCACGCCATATAACACCATACTTCCTCTTATCACACCCAGCCGCACAACATAATTCTACCCCCAGCTACTTACTTTGGAAGAAAAGATAGCTAAGCCTAAAAACCAATGCAGATAAGTAAAAGAAAATCAAGGACAACTACTCAGTAAACACAACCTCATCAGAGATCACCCTGACAATCACAAAGTCCATACTCCTGAAGATGATGAGTGTGCGTTGCAGCTCCTTCCCTGGCTTGGTTGTTCAGTCTTTTACATCATGTCTCTTTTTTAAATGATTCCTATCTTTCTTGTCATAGTCTGTTATACTGTATGTGTGCATGAACGTGTGCTTGCAGCTGTGTTGAAAGTGTGAAATGCCATTTAAAGATACTTACTTTTTACTTTTTTGTTCTCATGTTATGTATCACCTTTAAGGTCGATGCAGTATTTATATTAATAATCAACCTAGAATACTCTTCCAATTATGATTTTATAATATGTGTTTTATTTCTGTTTGTTTGATTTTAAAAAAAAATTCAATTTTTGTAGAGCAATTGAATTTTCTGTTTTCTGACAGAGCAAAGTTGAGTCCTTGGAAAAGGCTCTTTATTCACATTTTCTCACCATACTCAGGTGTAAAATGAGTACCTGGCCAAGAGCAGTGTTTTTCCTGTTGGAATATGAATGTCCAAGTGCCCAACAGGCATGTATGTTGAGTATTGCTGTTGGCCAGGGACCCTGTGTAAAGTGCTTCGAACATGTTTAGTGGCTATTGCGCTATATAAAAGCTCAAGCTTTTTTTTTTTTAAAGCTTTTTTTCTCTTTCTCTAACTTTATTTTCATGCTGTCTCCAAAATTTTTTTCTCTGTCAGATCCAATTGTTCTATCAGGTCCAATGTGAGACCCACAATTCCAGTTCCACTAAAACCAGTACTTTACAGTCTGTTTATATTCAGATTTAACCATATATATATTATACTACTATAACTAATTCCTTACATGATTATATAATTTCATTTGATATTTTAGTTGTTTTTTTGTATTCACTACTTACCAGCATTGGTCAACTCTTTTATTTTACTGGTTTGTTTCTCAACCCTTTTTATTCTTCTCTACAATATCTTTGTTACTACTTGCTCCTGTGTACAGGAATTGACAAACCTGATTTTACTTAAATTTATATTATTGGTTCTTAAAGATGTATATGTTAAGTGAGTCAGTTCTGGAGATAAAATGGCTCAGGTGTGTGAAAATCACCTTCTAATTGGACAGCTTGGGCTTACCCTACTAAATTATGCAAAATCTTGAAATTGTATGTTTACTTATACAAGATGAATCAAATTTCAGTGAACTAAAGTCTGATTATCTGGTACAAGAACAGGCAAATCTTGAAGATTTTGGTGTGCTTAGCATTGAAAGGGGCTTGAATTGATTGTCGTCTTGTGACTTAAACTTGTATTTGCCTTTACTTAATTTAGTACTCATCCTAACACACACACACATTTGGATTTATTTACATATCTGACCAGGTCAGCACCATCCCCTGATTTGGTGGTGTCTTGCTTTCCGTCTGATCTAACAAGTCAACAATGCCTGCCATTTGCTTGTGTTTGTAGCTACAGTGTTATATGTATTAGTCATTCAAAATCTCTTCCTTTTGACAGTATGGTGTTCCTTCTCTGTGTCTCTATCCAATTGTTTCAGAATCAGAGGTCATAGATTTGTGCAAGAGGTTGAAATCCCTACTCTTGTCTAGATTTTAAAATATGTGAGCTGTATATTTTGTCTGCATGTTAGGTAGAGGTACATCTTTTAAAACCAAAGTTGGTGTACCAGAAGAACATGACTGAAAAACAACAAGTTTTACTGTTTTGGCCCAGTATTTTTTCACAACATTTTCCCCTCCACCTTTTGGAATTCCCAACCAAACAACCATGTGAACAAAATTGTCAGGCCAAACTCTCTTGTGATACATTATGTGTGGGTAGAATTGTAATTTTTGATATTGTTTTATATAGATTATGCCTATTTATAGGACTTCCTGCTGGAACTTTTGTTTTTTAAGTTGTGTTCTTATTCATATTCTCTTGGGTAAATGCAAGCCAAAAGGCTCTGTGTGTATGATCTATGGGATTGGAGAAAGCCCTACAATGATTTGTCCATGAGGCTAGTGAAAACAAAGACATCAAAAGAATGTCAGGGAAAGAGACAGGAAGTGAAGTATGTTGAACATAAACTGAGTTTCATTCACTATTAATTTTCCTTTTTTTTTTGTTGTGTTATATCATGATTATGAAGAATCAAAACCTTAATTATTTGATATTGGTGGCTAGGATTTTGATGTGTGGATGGCTTTACATAGTGAAACAAAAAAGTACTGAACAGATTAACTGAACTTTATTTATAGTTGAATGTGCTGTGCTGGGTATAAAAACAATGTTTTCAATTAATTTATGACAATGTAGGATTTCTTAAAATTTTGTTTTTTTGGTTAAAACTCTTTACTTGATAACCTCAAAAAGACTATTTAAAATTGTATGTATTGATGACTTTGCAAAGGAGGGGTGGGGGAAATGTGATGACAATTATTGTAAGATGCATCAGCCATACCTGTGGAGCAAGGAGTGTTTCAAGAGATGGCAATCTAGTATGTATGCTTAAAGGCAATTTCCAGCTGTCCACAGAGAAAGGAATTATGTGTACTTTACCTATGATGTTTAATACCCAATGCCTATATATTTATATATTTTCATGTCTTTCCGTCTGCGTTTGTGTAGTTGTTTGTGGGGCAAGATTTTGTTTGATGTTGGAAACTCTGGTGCCATGAGAACAGGTCACAAGGATTTTCTTCTGATTATGTCGAGACTCTTCAATGACAGATTATCAAATCAAGTCTTATATTCATATTATAACCATGTCATTTTTTAAATTTTCTTTTTTGGCTGTAAAACAGAATTTAGTTGCAAAGCAAGTGAATTCAAAGTTTTGTTTTACATAACTTCTTACACTTACTTTTTTAGTAATTGTTTCTATTAATTTTGATGTTCATTATGGCATGAGCAAGGACACTTTTTAAAATTAAGAGGTTGTTTGAAGTCATACTTATGGAATGCTATCCACTTTCTGTTTCCACTCTTTGACCAGGTGCATCACTTTGCTTCTTGGATGTCCTTAATATCATTATCATGCATTGTGATACAAGACAACTGACTGTGCTGTCTTCTCTCCTTCATACCGGTTTTCGTTGTGATGCATATGCCCCAAGAAGTGATCCTACATTAAACAATTGTATGCAGTTCTGCTGTTGGAGTGATAATTCAGTGGCCCTTTATTTTTCCTTTTGGGCGCTTTATGACTTGTCGTGGAAAATGTAACCTGTGTTAGCTAGTAAAATGTTGGATCATTTTTTTCTCTATCAAAAAAATGTTCTCCATTCTTTATTCTACACAGTGTTCCAAACATAACACTAGCACTTGAAAGTCCCTTGTTAGTACCAAAACAAAAGCGTGTTACTCTGAAACTAAGTGAGATTCTCTCCTAGTATGCGCTCTCTTCTGTTCATCAAGATTTAATTTTTTTTATTTGCTGTCATAAAAGGTTTTTTCATCACCCTTTAAGTTTAAGATTTTATTTAGTGACATACCTAATTTTTTTAAATACATGTATTGTATTACATACTTAGCTTGTGAAATTCCACTGGTGTAGGTACTGTATGTGAATATCGTCCACAAATCAGCCATCAAACTGGAGAAGGGAGGGGACCTACATATTAGCATACGATGTAGGTTTTGATGATGCATTGTACAATAAAATGACTACACATACATAGGTTATGATTGTCTTCAGAATGTTTGGTTAATGATTTCCCTTCTTCTATGACTATGTATATTGTTTGTGTTGGGGATTCACCTGCTTTTATGATATTGTACTATGATTCTCCTAAAGATCCAACATGTAGAAATATGCTACTTTGAAGTTTGTGGACAATATTCATTGTATACTATATTTTCTAGTTGTGTTTTATTTAGAGAGAACAGTTACAAACTATTTACATGTAACTATTTGAAGATATCTTGTATGATGTTATTATTAAACACTTAACTTCTTGATTATTTTTTTTTCAATACTTATTCCCATAAACAGTGTGCCCAAACTACTTTTAACACTTAAATTTCTAGTGTAATTGATTTTTTTTTTTCAAGTTGAAAGAATACTTATCCCCATAAATTGTGTGACAGATATAACATATATTTAGTAAATTAATTATGGAACATTTATGATACTTACTATCTTTGGTTAAATATTCTTTGAGACAAAGTATTATCTAAGGCATGTCATTCCCATGAAAATATGACATAAACTGCCCTGTAACTGTCAACAAATAAAGAAAGGTTATTAATCTCATTTATTACAGATAGATAGGGGCAGCGAGTGTCTCTGATCTGGTGGATGCTTCTTCTGTTTCTTCAGGAAGTGAGTTGAGAAGCTCGTGGATATTCTTTTTTTTTTTAACCCTTTCACTGCGGGGTCATGGGTCCGATTCTAACCCAACGGAAGTATGCAAAACCTTCAAAATATACAATTTCTTTTACCAGATAAATCAGATTTCAGTGAACAGACATATGTTAAAAGCCTGAAATTCAGGCTTTTGGCATATTTGTCAGTTCACTGAAATCTGATTTATCTGGTAAAAAAACAGATAAGTCTTGAAGATTTTGGTGTCATTAGCAGTGAAAGTAATCTCTGTCTTTACAGTGTGTGAGATAGCTAGTCCATTGGTGTTTGGAATTTTAAGGACAACTACTGTCTTAAACTAAAACAAATTATTTGTTGTATTCTCTTTTGACAGGCTGATACAGTGTAATAAATACTTTATTTGAGGTGTAATCCCCCCCCCCCCCAGACTTTCTTCTCTCTAATAGTAAGAGTTAGCGGAGATTGGGGGGGGGAGGGGGGGAGTCACCCGGAGTTCAGAAGACATTGTTTATTTATCCATCCTTGAAATCTGTTGACAGACAGGGGTCATTTCTTGACCTTTAGACTAAGGTTTCCCTGTTTCCCGTGCCACAAGCCTCAGCTCAGTTGCCTGTCCTTGCTTTATACTCTTTAGGGATTGTCCATCTTCTTAAAGATGTACGTATATGATTGAATTTTTTGCTGTACGGTGTGGAAGTTTTGGTATGCTGTTGACTTCTTTGGACGTTGATGTAAGCTGGTTGTGGACATCTTAGGGCGTGTGTGTATGCTGTGTGCAGACGTGCTGTGGTAGACGTCATAGAACATCTGTATCCATGTGTATATTGAGTGTCTGGTTTGCAGGTTAGTGAACACCTACATGCTATGTAGACGTGGATATAAATATAAAGGGTATGTTGCTGAATTTCCAGTGTCGAATATACCTCCCTGTAATATGCTAGAGATATTTCAAATTTAGGTAATCAGAATTGTATAGTGCACTAATAGAACCACAGCAGTTGCTAGCGCCCTCTCATTAAACAAACAAACAAACGAATTGTATAGTAGTTAGTAGCCCACCTGTCGTTGTTGTAGGCATCCCTCTGTCTCTGGAGACAATGGAGCTTCAAGTGGTTTGGTCAGTCCATGGTTGAGTATTACGTATTACCAAACTATACAGAGGTTAACATTTTATCGGGTTACAATTACAAAAAAACTATTTTGGTCGATATATAGTATTGAGGCAATCAGAGAGAGAGAGAGAGAGAGAGTATGAGAGATAGAGAGAGAGGGAGAGAAGTAATATTGATAACATGTCATTGTGCACATTTTAATAATACAGTGAATAAAGACGAGTGCGGAAATTTAAGAGTGGATTGATTTTTGTTCTTGTTATTGAGTCAGGAATGGTTGGAGGATTGTTATCTTTGTTTGCTATTTCTTCCTTTTCGTTTTCTTTCTTCAGCACAAACAACCGTCTGGTCTCCCCTTCTGTTAGTTCCTCTCCTCATTTTGTGTTGTTTTACAAGGGTATCAGTGGGTCAGGGATAATAACGTATGACATGTAATGTTGAACTTTGGAACCTTCTCGTAAGATTGGCTTGGTAAGTAACGTAGCTTTGTTTTGGCTTGAACTGCTTGACCCAAAGTTGGAGACTATGCTATCACTATCAAGTAAGTCGTCGCCTAATTTACTACGGGTCACTTGATAGAAAGATTATCATATCATATCATGTCCACAGAGTATATAGATTGGAACCCATTAAAAGCCCCTGGAAAAAAGGGTCGCATTTTTGTAAAATAGAGCTATTACAAATTCAAACAAAATGGAAAAGGTATTATAGTATAGGAATCTTATGGAAACTAACTGAAAGTAATAAAATTGAAAGAAGAATCTTTGCAAATCCGAAAACATAACGCACATTAACAAGTTATTATGATTGAGTTATTTAGCAGATAAAGGTCTTTCTTCTTATTTTCTTTTTCTTTGTATTTTCTTCTTCTCGACGCCCCTTAATAACACCGCACCATGCAGTGTTGAATCCCAGTTCTCTCTATGTCTGATTATAATTATAATTAATGGTGGGCTGCGCTACATCTGTTTCTCTACTTTTGGCTTGACCTATCTATCATTATCATCTTACTTTTTCCAGTCCCCTCTCCAATGCTTCCTAAGAAGCATACATACACAGTTATTTTGTATATGTTAGTGTTATCGCAGTCTTGAACCTGTCTGTTGTCTTAACCCTTTTACAGCGAGGTCTGATTCTAACCCTACTGAAATATGCAAAATCTTGAAAATGTACATGATCTTATACTTATATCAGATAAATCACATTTCAGTGAACTGACATATGCCAAAATCCTGATTATCAGACTTTTTGACATATATCAGTTCACTGATACCTGGTATAAAAACAGGCAAATCTTGACGATTTTTTTGTGTCCTTAGCAGTAAAAGGGTTAACAGATTTGGGGTCACCCCCCCCCCCCCCCCCGAGATTTACGTTGTGGTTCCTAACTACAGGGTCACAGGCTATCTAGAAAGACTGAGTAGCTTTGTGCAAAAATATAGAATATCTCGGGACCATAATTCATAATGTGGGTGGTGGCCATCACCAGTTTGTATGCTCTTCTCTACTTTATGGTTGTCACCCATTTTGAGAAATGATATAGCTTTTAATTTTTAAAAAATAATTTCGTTTTTTAAACGTTCCTGGTCCAAGTCTAGCTGTTCTTTTAACTAGCCTATCATCTTACTCACCCCTAGGCGCTTCTTCTTCTATGAACGTTTGAAAGAGCTGAAAAATATATTAATAAACAAAACAAAACAATAGACAATCTTAGGTCTTCTTGATAGAAATGCCTATATATCCATTAATAACACCGCACCATGCAGTGTTGGTTCCCCCCCCCCCCTTCTCTCAAACAAACATCAATACATACAAAGCAGGTATAAAAAAAGAACTGACTAGGTACTGCGCGACATTTCCACTGTCATCAACGTCCTCCTTCTTCCTTAACCCTTTCACAGGGTGTCTGTAATACGTGGGCTTTTCCCTCTAATGGCGTCTTCTTTCCTACCAAGCCTCCAGGCTTCACATTTCTTGTTAGTTTCATTCTGATATTTGACCTTTATGTCTTGGGTCTTGTTTGCTTCTATTCCAGACACACATACACACAAAAAAAAAACCACAAAAAAACCACACTCTCTCTCTCACACACACACACACTCTCTCTCTCTCTTTCTTTATCCCTTCCTCTGTCTGTCTGTCTGTCTCTCTCTCTCTCTGTCTCTCTCTCTCTGTCTCTCTCTCTGTCTCTCTCTCTCTCTCTCTCTCTCTCTCTCACTCTCTGTTTTATATGAGCATAAGTGCCTCTGTGAAAACAACAACAACAACAAAACATCGATTTCTCTGGTGATATGTAGAACCGGGCACACGAAGACATGTCCACAACTATTTAGAACTCTAAACCTTAACACTAATGTAATACAAGGAGAAGTTACTGGCAGGTGATCAACCTACTGTACAGACTTTGATGCCATACTGCCGGACAACTAGTCTAATCCACTAGATAGCGAGTCATCGATCGACTAAATAAGTCCTTGCATTTCTGAACACCCGATATCTAATCTATGACTATGATAGTCTTTTGTACATATTTTATAAATACCAACGTCTGCTGTATAGTCAGAAGATTTTCATCGTCTGCGTATCTGCAAGCATTCTTGTCCACCATTTATTCATTGCCTAGATTGTAGAACAAAGTGAGACACCTTATCACTATCATCATTTAATATGTGGAGATAATTGGCAGCTGTCGTCTCTATTACTATTATTATTATTATTATTGGTCAGTAAAAAAGATGGAGTAAGAAGTTTTTACAATTACATGTATAATTATATTTCTTGAATTGGCAATAAAGCCAAAGGAACACTTATATTTACATAAAAAGAATAAAGCATAATGACCCCATTACGTTAAAAAGGAGTTAAACAAACACGAAACAACCCAAAACCCAAAGAAGTAGCTTAGATCTAGACTAGACCAGACAGATAATAACAGTGAAGACAAAAAAAAGCAAATAAAACATTGGAGCAAAGGAGTGGCTGAAAGTAGTTGGAATGCAGTTCGAACCCCAGATTTTCCATATCATAAAGCGAGAATATCTTAATCTTAGAGATAACTCCGAGAGTTCTCTTAGCCAAATATACTGTGCCCGGTCTTTCTTATTCTTCTGGCTTTATCTCTTTATCACATATTTATGGCTTACTTTTAACAATTTCAGCGTCTCTTTCAGCGTCTCTTTCAGCGTCTCTTTGGTTTATCGTTGCTGATCTCACACACACACACACACACACGCAACAAAAAAAACCCAGCAACAACAACAACAAAAAGAAAAACAAAACAAAACAAAAACAACAACAACGAAAGAAAAACAAAACAAAACAAACAAACAAAAAAACCCGGCTACATTGTTCTAAAAACTGGTTAGCCACTCTCTAAACGTCTTTCTAGACACCACAGGTTGTTACGTTGCTGGCCAGTTGTATACACTTCCCAGTTGTTTCTCATCTGATCGCACAACTATTCACCGAGTGAAATGGGCATTTTAGAAAATTATTTACAAGAAAAATTTTCAGCATCTAAAGACGCTTACCAAGAAGTTTTTGAAAAATATGATTCTAATCAGTATGTTATTTTTCTTTAGCTCAGAATTAGACCGTCTCTGTCTGTATAAAGTCTCTTGAACTTGAAGTTAGACCTTGATTATGTCAACAATTTTATCAATGGTTAGACTAGACTATCTGCAGTTTTACAATGCTGTTTTTGGCTTAACCTTACTTATTGGTGTCCACTATGAGAAAGTGTTGACGATCTTCTTTAGCTTTTGAAGTCGGTTAGAATGTAATGTAGGCGGTAATCTCTGAATGCAAACCAGAATGTATGTTTAGGAGAGGGTTCCCCTTGACACACTGCTCTGTACTACAGGGACAACTCAGCTTTTTCCTTTGTTCTGTAAGGAAATAAAATATTAAATTGCCGGTGCTTAGCAGGAAACTATGGAACTTTTGATAGATTGGAAAAGATGTGTATTATAATAGACAATGAACTAATTGAAATTGGAGTACACAATTGAAATGAGATTGGGTTGAAGGTACATTAGATTTTTTGGGTATTTTTGCAGTGGAGGTCCAAGTTAGAAATTTATCTTCGAGCTTTTTGTTTTTGGTTAATGCAGTCTTTAAAGCTGAAAACAAAATTATCAATATCACTTTTGGGCCATTAGTAGCTTTGGAAATATTAAATTTTTGGAAAGTTCAAAATTACACTATGTTAAGTCAGTTAAATATGAGAACTGCCATTACCTTCATAACTATGCGATATCCCTTAAGAGTGGTGTTGATAGATACTAAGCAGGTGGTTAAAATGCTTAAAGATTTTCTATGTTTTTTTCTCTCAGAATTTCACTGACTTATTGGGAATTAATTAATTAGGGTTAGAACCTTGAAACAAAGTTTTGTTTATTTTTTATAGCATTGGTAAAATGGCGTAGCTCCTATTTTCCATTATCCCGGTACCAATACTACTAAAGTGCTGAACCAAGTTGTTAAGTTATGTGGACTACAGAAAATTTACTGGTTTTTTATCCAACATTTTCCATAGATGAATATTTATAAGGTATTTAAAAATAAATGTTTTCAATTCTTCCCACTTTTGAATAGAGATGGATTTTTGGACAACCAAGAGTTTCAAGCTTTCCTTGTAGATCTGTTTCAGAGCAACGAGGGCCTTTCCTTGTCTTTCATGTCTAGCTTGTTGTCTATTCTAGATCTTGATGAGGTAAGTCAAAGATTACATGGTAAAATTGTAAAGGAAATTAAAATCTGAGTTGTAGTTGTGAAATCCATTTTACTTTTCTGCTAAATTATGGACTCATCAGGAGTCTTTCATCAACATCTTAGACTCAACAATCACTTATATTTGCCTCTAAAACAACAAAACGGGTTCAGAAATAACCTTTTCACTTGTATTTGTTTATACCTGGTACAGAAACACAAAAACATTCCAAGTTTCACTACCGTAGCAATATTTTGAATTAAAAATTACGTTGAAGGGTATCTCCCAAAGTAGTTGCTGTTTTGTGTCCAGATAAGCCAAGATTCGATTGCTATCAAGTCATTTTTATGGATGGATTATGGCAATTCAAAGTATTCTATTCTTTTACAAAAGCGGACAATTTAGAAGTTCTGGATAGGCATTGTTAAAAAATACTTACTTCAGTATTGATGCGAGGGCCTTTCTAGAAAATCTAGGGAAAAAAAATCCTCACAGAAATCGCCCAAAGCCCACAGTTGAGAAAGACCAGACCACTGCCAGCCAATAATTTACTTCTCTTGATAAGAAAAATGTAATGAACCAAAACATAAACTATTTGCTAATGGATAATCCAAAATGGCGATCTGTGAATGCCTTAAAAAAAATCTACACACAGAGTCACCGCGTCACAAAAAGAAGGTAGATAGTATCTTGCAGTTCATCCAATAAGATATCAGAAACCTTGTGCAAAATTGTATGAATAATCGGGTTCAGTTATTCAGATTGTAGAGTGAGGATAACATATCTGGCTTGTTAAATAATCATTCTTCTTCTTCTTCTTCTTCCGTTTAACGACCAACATCAATATGTTGTTGTTTCATCAGTTTAGCTAGATCACAGACTGTATGAATGCCATAGGTAAAGTTGGATAAAAGGTCTTTTATACCTAGGTGGTGTACTGCCTGCAGACTACTTATTTTTGTAACTTAAAATTACAGGATGGGAAACTTGGACCTGAAGATTTTCGGTGTGCTTGGAGTTACTGGCTTAGACAGGTGAGAAACACTCTCTAATATTCTTTTATGGTGTATGGTATTATATATGATCTTTGGCATTAGAATCCATCCTTTAATTCTTCAAAAGTATGTTCATCAGGATTTAAGTTAATTCTATACTTTTGTCCTCTATTTTAGATTAAACGCTGTAATATATTGCATTTTTGTTTTCAGATTTTGAAACCTAAGAGAGCTCTTGTCATTGTGGATGTTCAGAATGATTTTATCTCGGGCAGTTTGTCATTATCAAATTGCCCTTCTAATCATGATGGAAGTGAAGTTGTTCCAATCATCAATAAAATGCTAGATGAAGATCTGTTTGATGTTGTGGTGTACACCTATGACTGGCACCCTGACAATCATATTTCCTTCATTGACAACATCTCCGAAAGACCATTGCATTATTCTTCGAAGGTAAGGGATGTAATTCTATTAGAGAAGAAAAATGGTTTCCTATATTTTGATTAACTTTCTTTTAAACAAATTTTAGTAATTCAAAGGTGGATACTTATTTCAGGGTTTCTGCAAATCTGGACAGCCAGAAAACGGGTTGTTATTTATGTTTTCATCCATTCTGTAAAATCTATATTAAGTGAGAAGATCCCATCATTAGTGGTGACTATAAGAGCTAGTGATGATAGCTGTCTGCTTGAACTTGAGGCCATCTGGTTATGAATATACCAAGAAATGAATCAAACCTGAGATAATATGCAGTACAGAAATGAGACAAAGCCAAAGCAGAAAAATGGAGAAACAGAAAAAGCAGAAAATTGACCAGAGTAAGGTTTGAACCGGAACCCAGCTACGGCACCCATCGCCTGGCCGGCAGCATGAGACAGCGAGCTAACCACTTGAGCTATCCGCTCTCCCTGTTTTTCTGTTTCTCCATTTTTCTGCTTTCTTTGGCTTTGTCTTGTTTCTGCACTGCATATTATCTCAAGTTAGATTAATTTCTTGTGATTCCCAGTGCTTGCTCCCCACCTTACACTTACAGTCATTGTATGAATATACCCTTTTTACAAATATGAAAAACAAAATTTGTATTTCCAGTTAAAAAATAATTGGATATGAAATGGTATTGGCTTTACATTTTATACTGTTCCTGTTCATTTTTGTGAACATACTTGTCAATGTCTTTAGGTAAGATCCACAGAGGCCAAAGTGTTGGACACAGTAGTATTTGATGTGGAAGCTTCAAAACGTGAGCAGATCATGTGGCCCAAACACTGTGTACAAGGCTCCTGGGGCTCTGAGCTTCACCCAAACCTCAAGGTATAGAATGATACTGATTCATATGCTGTGCTGAAGGAAATATTTGACATCATGGGTGGTTTTTATTTTGAATATATTTCATTAATGGTCTTTGAAGATTGGGAGAAAGGTTTGCTCTCATTAAAGATACTATAGTGATAAACCCGGAGGAAAGTGCCGTTCAAATCTGAATCATTCATTCACCCCAACAAAAACGATTTTTTGGTTTCTTAGTTATGTGAGTGGCATTGGTTGCCAAGATTGACCAATCGCGAGGAATTGCATTCTAAAAAAGTTTAACTGTTTGGCGGCCTTGCCTTTGATAAACAAAATAATATATACTTATAGCAGTGTTTATATATTTACCTGATATTTTTCAAAGACAAATAGACCTTTTTAATTTAATAATAACAGCAATAATGATAATAATGATGAAAATTATACAATCAATATTAATAAAGGTATTGGTGATATAAAAAAACAAAAAACTGTCCCTGTTAAGGATTGAACTCATGACTTTCAAATGGCTCGTGTACAGTGATCAAAAGACTGACATGCTACCTACTGTGGTAATTTGGTGGCCATTGTTTTGTGGTTATTATTAATGTAGTTTTTCTGCATCGTGTCCCACTTAACCAGTTATGAACAGTTGTCTTGTCAATTTTGAAAACCCCGCTCTACGAATGGAGAAAATGCTGTTAGAATAAGACAGTCTCTCTTTCCAAAAATACTACGCTTTTTATTGTTTGTCAGTGATATGTGTTTGAGAAACAATTTGACAAACGATATTTTTTCCTCAAACACACAACACTGGCCTAAATTATGGCAGACTGTTCGAGACTCGAGTCATCAGCACGCTTGGTAGATATTTCCATTGTACACAGCACTGAGAGTCACAATAAAATCATTTTCTCAGTCTATTGCTAATTGTCTACTTTTATGCAATAATCATGTTTACTTTGATGCTTCCAGCTCACAATGCTGATAACAGTCTAATTATAGTATAAAAAAAATAAAACTCTTACGGAAAGACTTTATTTGAATTTATCATAGAAGCTGTGAACGATATAGATAAAATTCAATCTGGAAATTGTACAACAACTAATAATTGACCAATTGGGTCAAATAGCTATTCTAAAAAATACTTTTTGGGGCCTTGCCTTTTATAAACAAAATTATATAAACTTACAATGTTGTTATTTTACCAACCAAAAATGTTTAAAAAAAAAAAGACCAATTCACTATTTACGGAAATCAACTTTACTCCCATGGTAATTTAAATGCAATCAGTCCACGAATAGCCAAAATCAGGATTTTGATTTCAGTATATAAGATTTGTAGTATGAATGGTTGCTGACATTTCCTGAGGATAACTGTATCTAACTTGATACAGATCTGCAATTGCTGGTTATTACAAATATTCCATTTCATTGATATTATTTATTCATAATTGCCAAGGAACATTTCTATGGGGCTTCTGCGCTCTCTCCAGTCATCGTTTTTCCTTTTAGCTGCTTATCTACTCACAGTTGTGTTGATGCCCTTTCTCCTAAGTTAATATTAATAAATGAGCTGCCTCACCAAAACACATGTCACCTATCTTTTTTTACTTTTCGGTGCTGTCATGTGTGGACAGGTGGTTCCCAATGCTTTCCATGTCCAGAAGGGCATGAACCCAGATGTAGACAGCTACTCTGCTTTCTGGGACAATGACAAGCTATCACAGACCAATCTGGCTTCCATCTTGAAGGAAAACTGTGTTACAGATGTCTATGTGTGTGGTCTGGCCTATGATGTTTGTGTTGGTAAGTCCTGCATGGTTCCTTTCTCTTTTTAGCTGTTTGTAAAATTCTTTATGAAATAAAGTTTTACCACGGAGCTAGAATATATTAATGTAGGCCTATGTCACTTTTTTGGTGTTATTTTTAAAGCCAAAAAGTCACAAGATCATCAATTTGATTTCAAAACAGTTTTATTGGTGACAGTTTAGGAGGGGAAAATGTGTTAAAATATCCCTGAGAAATGCAAGTTTAGCGTACTATTATGAAAGTATTCACTTACAGTGTTGATATATTTGTTCTGCTTAATATTTGGAAAGTGTGTAAATGTAAGTTAATTCAAGGTGCTTTAATTATCAAACTTTCAGGCTTTACTGCTCACCATTCAGTGGAGCATGGATTTCGGACTGTGTTCATTGAAGATGCCAGTCGAGGTGTCAGTCATGAGGGCATATCAAAGGTCAAATCAGAGCTGATGGACAAAGGAGTTCACATGGCCAATTCAAGCGACGTGAGATATAAATAATTTCATCTCAGTTGTCTTTGTAATCCAGACAATCTTATCTTTGTATATGAGCTAGATATAGAATATCAGGTAGTGGAGATTATTCTATATCTGCCTCAGTCTCAGTGATTTTTAGTGCTTGCTCCACATTTTATCATAATTTTTTTATAACTAATATTTGCATAGAAAGAGAGGAGAGGTTGGGGAAGAGGGAAGGAATACTTGAAAAATGAGGAGTAGAAAAAGAAAGTGTGTGTTTCTTCATATTATCATTTCAATGGGCTGGTGGTTTACAGTGTTTGTGTCATAAACTTTTTATGCCAAATGAATCTGTGTCAATTCTTAAACCTCTCACAGCGACGTCTGATTCTAACCAAACAGAACGTGCAAAATCTTTAAAATTTACACAATCTTATTCAGGAATTATGCATATGTCAGTTCAATGAAATAAGAGTTTTGTCTTGTATATGACCACCTAGTTAGTAGTTTGAAAAATAGTCACAGCGTTGAAAGGGTTAAGTTATAGATCTTACTCCAGAAAACTTTTAGTATGAATTTTTCTCTTCTACAAATTGAGAAATGTGACTTGATCAGTAATGTCCACACACACTGCAATTTGTCTTTGTTACATATCAGTTTAAACAACACTTTTAGTTGTGCCACTGCCGCTGAAGTCATGGATGTCCTAGTCTTACTCTGCCCCAAAGACAAATTTCCCCTTAGGAGCAAATAAAGGAAATTTATGTTTCCCTTTTTATTTTGGTAATAAGCTATTTTTAATATTTTTTATATTAGTGCAAATACAGTGAAACACTTATTTCTCATCCTCAAGAAATTTAGACAAAAATACAGGAAAATTAGAAAATAAAATGGAAGAAGGGTTTCGGATGAGGAATTTTAAAAAACAAGGAATAAGAGAATGAGGAATGCATGCTAGACTCTCTCTCTTTGTTAATCTCTTAGTGGATTACTGGATTTCTATGAACATTCCTCTTTGTTTGGTTTGTGTTTTCCTTTTACTTTTAATGATTAATGTTTTAATTTTTTCTGCACCATATTATTTGAACAAATCTGTATCAGAGTGTAGCTCCCTCAAGGAATTCCTATTAATATTTCTGTCAACTTTACAGGTGCCCAAACTGAGTCGATGTGAAGACAGGCCAGTGTCATTGGCTTTACAGGCAGCTGTCAACTATAAACTGGCCTGGCAGATTGTACGTGGACGCAACAAGATGTCAGCTTGAGAAGGGTGATAAATCATAAAGAGAAAAGCAAAGTCTTGTATATAATATATTATTTCCTTTCCTTGTAGAATTTTACGTTAGACTGGCAAAGGTTTTTTCTTATTGAACTTTAGAGACAAAGATTTTGTGTAGACAGAAGTTATGTTTCAAGATTGATAATTCTTTATTTTATTATTATCATTTTTTTTTTAGTGGCTAACCATTGAAGGATTTTTGGACATATTTGTCTGACAGCCAATGTAATGACTGACAACGCATCTTTACCAAAGATTAAAGAGGAGATTTCTGTCAAATTTTGTAAAAAAGCTTTAACCCATTCCTTCCCTATGCGACACAATGCGGCATAGACACTTCAAATAAACACTTTCACTTTCTAAACTAAAAATGGCAACGAAGTCTCGCACTGGGTGATACTTGCGCGTATTCTCTCGTTTTCCGCGCGATTTCTAGTTTTTTTATGCCGAAAACCGGATGTCGCTACTTTCATTCTTTCTCGGGCTATGTGTAAACAAAAACGAACCCAACTTTTCATTGGTGTTCTGATGATGGGGTGAAAATGTCTAGTTTAAGGACCTGAGAGATAAATACAGGCTACCCATTGTGCCTCATTAACTTGCAATGAAATGCCTGCTTCTATTGAATGCCATGAAAACTTAAAACATGGCCATTAACAGTGACAAAAATGAAAAAACATCGAGCGAAAAACGCAAAAACTGTCATTTTGCTACATTTTTAATTTTTGAAACACATTTTCAAACTTTTACCCTAATAAAACGAATTCCCCTTTCATTTTGTATGTGTTGTGTGTTTTTAAATCAATTTTCAAAAGATGAAATAATTTTTCGAAAAAATTAAGTTTTGTCATAAACAGAGTGATCTTCCTTACCCCGGGAATCGAAGAGTAGAAAATCTAAAAGCCGTTGGGAAGGAATGGGTTAAAAAATGCCCTTCAGCGTACAGATATATAGGGAGGTTGCGCACCTTTACTGAGTTAAAAAT
>JAUEKZ010234011.1:0-20944 GCA_031471865.1 Melibe leonina
ATCATCTTACTTTCCTCTGGGCGCTTATATGACCATAGCAGTTGCAAGCGCCCTAAAACTCTCAATAAACAAACAAAGTGTGTGTACATTTGTTTAGAGTCATGCTGGAAAAGGTAAGAAGATGATAGGTGAAACCAAAAGAGAAAAAACAGAAGTAGCACCCATCAACCACCCGCAATTGTTTGTTTATGGAGAATTTTAGGGCGCTTTCCTTTCACCTGTTAAGGTCATATAAAAACAAAAAAGGTACAAAATAATAACTTTACATATTCCATGACAAAAACTACGGTAATTCAATCAGTGAAACACAGAGACCAATGCATTCTGTCTGAGACATTTATTTTTTATTAATAATGTTAATTAATCAAACTTATAGAGGATGTGTATGAGTTTGAGAACAGACAAACAAACAAAACTAAACCAAAATGTGGGAGAAAAATAAAAACCAACTTCTCTGTGCTCAGAGATTCTTTTAAACTTTCCACATTCATAAAGTTGTGATTCTACAACCTGAAAATATTCAATCATCATACATACACAAGTATAAAAAAGAATACAAGGAATGAAAAGAAAATGACAGTGGAAGTGCATGGAGAGAAAAGTAATGTTTTAACTAAAATAACACTCATAAGCTTACGCAAGGAGGACTGCTTTTTCACCTCCTCTCAACGTAACCCCCCCCCCCCCCCAAAAAAAACACAAGCCCCAACCCCTAATGTTAATGTTAATGCCTCGAAAGTAAGATAGCCTCGAAAGTAAGATTTCAACTGAGTATACTTGTTTAGAGAAGCAGGGCTCAAATTCAGAGAAAGTTGAGAATTGGAAAATTAAGAGTAAAATTTTGTGGGGGTTTTGTAGTACCTCAGTCTCAAAGAATTTCTTACACTTCGTTTGTTGTCTTTTTTAAATTGCTTATTGAGACCAGGAAGTGACACAAAAAGGGAACAGCTTACTTTAGTTTTTTTTATACATAAAACTTAAACTCAAGTACTAAATGTAAAAATTATGACATTCAATATGATTTAACTTGAAACAATGATTTGCTGCTTAAGCAAATTACACCATTTTTTTATAAAATTACTAGTATTATAAGTCCAAACACAGAATGTCGAGCACACACATACATTCCAAGAGGCACAATTAGAAGTATGAAGTGATGATTAAGATGTTCATTTGTGGTGGCAGTGGTAGATGATAGAGAATTGAAATAGAATTGGTAAAAAATAAATGACTATTATTAGTAATTAGGTACCGGGTTTAGCGTCATTCACAGAAATGGTGTCAGAGATCTAACATTCAGCAACAATAGGAACAAAAATGACCATTATGATAATTATAATATTATTTAATTCAAAGTCATTCTTTCAACAATGCAAAATATCTAATATGCATTACAACTATTGATAGTGATAGATAGTAGTACATTAATCATTCATAATTCTAAAACTATATTAAGTAAACACTTTTAATTTCTGATACACTGTCTCACAATATGGTTTTTCAATCTGGAATACTAACGCACATTAAATTACTCATAAATACATCAGCATCATCCTTATTATATCTTATTTCACTGTCTTGGGTTGATTGGCCATTGGCTGTATGTGTGTCTCTCATTTAAAAAAATACAACAGGCATCACATCACCAAAAAATGGCTTCATTATCGAAATCACAGTTCAACATTTTACATGTATTAAGATTATTAAAACACCGGGATTGGAAAATAATCTGTTTTGATTGGGGAAAAAAATCATATTGAGGGTTGTTGCCAATGGCTGTTTAACAAACTTGGCCATAGTAGGCAAAAAGGAAAAAAATATAATAAAAACAGAAAGTTAAGAAAACTGACAATAAAAAAGACATTCAACAGACACTCCATTAAAGTAAGCTATGTACATTGACTTAGTAGAGATTATGAACTACGAGAAAGGAAACTGAAGAAACAACGTATTGATACTTTGAACATATAGATGCTGATTTAAACAATGAAGGTATGTATGAGAATGACGACAATTTTAAGCTTACTCTTAAGATACTTCTTGTTCTTAACAAAGAACAAAATCCTTTTTTGTTTAATTTGTTGAGTTTTACAGCACTTTGAACAAAGTGGCCATGGGAAAAAGCCAAATGATCAACTCAGTTTTAAAGAGCATATTTATTTAAACGTATCTAAGACACCATACAGAGAGATGATGTGCATAGGGAAATGTCATTTAATAAGAAAATAAGGAATAAAATTTACACAAATGCCACTGAGACAAGATTTACACTTACACTTACAGAATATAGTCTAGGATCTTTCAAGAATGAACTTACACAACAGACAACATCAACATTTAACAATATGGTCTAGGAAGACCTAGAAAATGGCCTTTTCAGATAGAACTGCCAGTGAATTTTTAAAATGTTCTTGTCGAAAGAGAAAAAAGAACAGAAATGTTTAAAACTAAAATTCAAACCAGTATGACCATGAAAATTGAATGGTCAAACAGTTGGTTTTTGTTTGTTTCACGCCCATAATATGAAAACAATTTAGGTCATATCAAAGGTGAAGCCTTCTAGACAAGATAACATAGAGATAAACAGAGGGCTTACTCGAATATCTCATCCAGTCAGAGTACATATACAGACACCAGGCCAACCAGTCTTAGCACTGTTCTTATAATGCTGAGTGCCTGGCGTGAAAGCTGCTAAAATGCCGATTTTAACATCTTAAGTTTGAGGTGGCTGGGGTGGAAACCGCTGATTGTACTAGTACTACCCGTTCTAAGGCGGACGGTCTACCAGTTGAGCTAAGGAGCTGTAAATGGTCAAACAGTTGTGCAGAGACAGTTGGCAATGAACCCAGTGACTGGCTTAAACTGTAAGAAACATGTACATTTGTATTGTCTTTCTTTATGCCATGATATTGATAATTTTGAAAAAAAAAAATGTCCAAACCTTTAAAAAGCAGAGCCTGCTTTGACAACTAACAATAACAAATAATATCCCAAATATAGCCGTACCCATCCTAAAAAGTAAGTTTTTATGTCTATAATTTTAAAGACAACTAAAACAGAGAACTAAAAATATTCCTAAACAAAGACTCCCTATCAGTGCTGTTTGAACCTAATGCTCTACATATTAATTATTAAAGGAAAGTACAGGGTGGTTTTTTGTGTGTTTTTTACAGTTCTTGATAAGAAATCAAAATGGCTCAGGAATCAGTGAAGATATAAACATCCTTTTGAAAAAGTGAACTGAGTTTTTTTTTTACTGGGTATCAAGTAGATGCAACCAAGTGTAGCTTTAACAGTGCATCATTTACGAACAGTGGTAAAAACATATGGTTCAGATTTTTTATCAACGATTTGTGTAAAAATCTCAATCCAATATGATGCTTGAAAAATCAAATTAACAATCTTAGGAATATTTTAAAATTTTCTAAATTTTGGGACAACTTTATTGAAATTTAACAGGGAGAAAACCTAACGACACACTGCATTGTCTTGTTATTAAAAAGTTAATTTGTTTGATATGGGGTTGGCATTAGCATTTCTATCTCCCTTTTGATTTATTTTGAGACAGACTTTTGAAAATTAGCATGAAGTTTTGGCCATAATTGTTGTTTAATATGTTAGTGTTACAATTTGGTCGATTCACCTTAACATCTGGCAGACTTATTGCATTTTAAGAGAATGTCCAATTAATTGTGTCATGATTCCGCACTGCGCTTTTCCTGGGTTTGTTTATGACGTCTTATTTTAGCATGTTTTGTGTGTAGTTGGCACTCATAGCAAACAAACCAAATGAAAAAAACCAACAAACCAACAGATGCTTCCATCTCAACTAGTTTTTGAGCTATTTGAATATTCATAAGAAAAAGGTAAAAAAATAAACCACCCTGTGAAAGGAATAGTTATGAGAGGGATGCATTACTCAATCATCAATTCATTATTAGGAAGTTTGCAAAAAGGGAAAGGCAATACAAAAAAAAAGAATCTTATTCTACAGTGAGGGAACCGGTTGTCTTTTGCTGTGGTCATATCATGATCATTAATTCCAGACTTGCAGGCAAATCCATGAAGAAATAAAAGTCACAGATGGATTCCAAAAATCCACTACTGCATATCATCAGCATACCAATAATAAATATCAATGATAAATTTAAAAAATAAAGTCCCTTTATTTTTCCCAGTGGGAGATTTGTTATTCTGTTGTGTCTCAGGGGTATACTGGCACCTCCTCTAGGCCTCAGCCGCAGAGCAGCCTTGCAATTTGGTTAAGTGAGGCAAAGTAATAAGTTATGAATAATAATAATAATAATAGTAATATAGTGATAATGATAATGATAATAATATTATAATCATAAATGTTTATAACAGGTACCTAATGGTAATAATGATATGACAATAATTATAATAATTCTTTAATTATAATAAAAATATGATTTAAGTTGAGGAATTGTCACCGGGCAAAACCATTTATGAAACCAACAGTATGATAAAATATGATTTATTCTAAACAGCGCATTTGTTGAAATCTTTCTTCCACCTGAAATTACATAATATGTACACCTAGGCTGGCCATCAATTCTGTAATATTAGGTCATATCATTATATAGGAAGTATGTCATCATGTACCTTCAACATACATTACGTAATATAGTATAATATGCGCGCCATATATATCATTATCTATGTACATAAGTCTGTAAAATGAAAAGCTTGCAAATGCTTCAAAATGTGGCATTATCTTAACTACCATTCTACCTAGATGTCATATTCCTGCACAATAACTCTACGGCAGGTTTGAATGCAGCTCCTGCCACTTTTCGACTCCCTAAATTTTCTTCTTTCTTTGGCATTGGTTGTTTTCCTCCTCACCGGTTACAAATCTACTCTTTCTTTTATTGCCAACAAAATTACTTACCATACTTTGCTCTTATGAAGGCAATTCTTGACTTTGAGGCTCTAGGTTCATTCCCATGTCTTTTGAGTTTCTCCTCTTAACCCTTTCACACCGAGGTATGATTCTGACCCAAATGAAATATGCAAAATCTTGAATATGTACGTGTTCTTATACCAGATAAACCAGATTTCTGTGAACAGACATAAGTCAGTTCACTTAAATCTGATTTATCTTGAATAAGAACAGGCAAATCTTGAAGATTTTGGTATCCTTAGACTTAGCAGTGAAAGGGTTTAACAATTGGTTTTTTTTATATCACCAAACAAAAGCTGATAACAAATTGGATCATATCATAAATAGCATAGAGGACTCTGTGATGATGAAATGTCACTTATACAAATACAACTAAATACAAGGCAGCAAACAATAGTATGCCATATGCACAAGCAACCCACGATGGATTGGATTTACCGGTTTCAGGTGTAAAAAGGGTCATGAAAATATTGGAATTGTACAAATTTAAATAATCCATTCATCTTATCTAAGCATATGGATACAACTAGACACGGTACGGTGGCTGAGGTGACAGAGTAAATAGCATTGCAGGACGGGGGAACAAGTCTTTGTTGCCCTTTGTCTACCTCTATCACTCTCCCAGACACACATACTCTCTTTCCCTCAAGCACACATACTGTAATCACACACACACACACATATACACACAAACTCAATTATCAGGATTAATAAAACCATGATTTTTCTTTCCTTTTTTTCCATCCTCAGAAAGAGAGAGACAAAAAAAAGAGACGAGAAAAAGATGAAGCAACACACACTTTGTCCGACTGCATTTTAACTAAATATGTCACTTCTTTCCCTATCAAGCAAAAAGCGATTCTAAAAAAATTCCAAACAGAGCTGAATAAAATTATTAGCAAAATAGCGGCAAATTAACCACAGGAAGAATGACTGTTAACACTTGGGTTACAGGAAATATAAAGGATATTGTTTTAAAGTATCACTCTTTTGTTTCTTGTATTTTTTTATGCAAGTAGAAAGAGACTTAAAGGCCCGAGCAAGACTAAGGAGGAGATGGAGATGTCAATAGAGGATGTTAGATGTGAGGTGTTACGTGTCTCACTATCACCGGGAAAGCATGAATTGGATCAACTGGAGCCCAAACAGTGTATTATTGGAGTAGGCCTTTTCAATAAAAAAAACAAACAGTTTGCAGCAATGAATGTAAAATGCTAAACGAAATAATTCTAATTAAACAGTACTTAGTACTTTACATATGAACTTATCAATAGAACGAGGGACAGAGCAATATGGGAGGAGATGAGATGTTGAAACTCCGAGAAGAAGAAGATTTCATGTTTACAAACATACATCTCTAAATCTGTTGATAATGCAAATATACACACATGCATGGATACTCCCCATATATGCACTCTCTCTCTCTCTCAACTAACACAAACACACACACATACACACATGCAGAATTCTTAACTTTACCAGACAGAAAATCTCTCATTTATATAACAGAAAAAATAAATGTCTATTCAAGAAAAGGGAGAATGCAAAATATATCACAGGCAATATTTCACCGTGCACAAAGTCAGCTAAGCAGCTGAGTTCAGATGTCAAAAAACACTTTAAGATTCTATTGTTGAAAAGTATTTGATAACAATCAATAAAAGGAAAGATTCCCCAAAAACATCTCTATACAAAAAAAATCTGGAAATTGTGAATTGTTCTAGAACAAAATAAAAATCACATCTAATATACAGCACTGGTATCGATACATTTGTGACTTGATAAGGACTAAATCAACATTGAACAATGTTATTATAGTTATTCTTTGACAATTAGAGACATATCTATTTGTTTATTTGTTGAGAGTTTTAGGGCGCTTTCAACTGCTGAGGCCATATAAGTGTCCATGGCTTAGTCAGATGAAAGGTCAGTTAAAAGAATAGCCAGACTTTGACCCTGCCAGGGATGTTTCACAGAGATGATGGCTACCACCCAAATCATACACTCTGGTCTAGGGAGACAGAATTTTCTGCCACCCATTGTGAACAAAAGTAAGTCCTTCTAAACAGCAAGCAACCCTGTAGTTAGATACCACAGTGTAAAACATGGGGGATGACCATACGTCTATATGGGTGACAGGCAAGACAAAGACTGGGCTACTGAATACCAAACAGCTTTGTGTGTATGCTTGTTTAGGTAGCACTGGAGAGAGTGCTGGAAAAGGTAAAATGGTGGGTAATGCCAAAAGAGAAGAAAAAGATTAAATACATTTTAAACAAAGCATGATATGAGGAGGAAAATGTGACAGTTTGAAATACAACCATCACAATTTTGTCTCTTCAGCACCGGTATCAAATGACCTTGGAAAGGTCGCATAATTTATATATCTATTTTCTCAAAGGGAGGAAACTTATAAAGCTTCGTGCACTGCAGTCAAGGTCAAGGACATCTGGATATACATATTCAATGCTGTATCAATATGATATAGATAGAACCTTAGTCAACAAGCAGATTAGGACAAATTATATAAAGTTATATACCATTTTGTCTCTAGATTCCAAAACAGGAAAAAACGCAACCTTAACACTCTCCATGTGACATTAAAATTGGGAGATATGACGACACCAGTCATTACCAACTTTTAGATTAGCAATGCCAGGGTCAGGGTACACTCATTTTCAGGGCCAGCAATGTCAAGGATATCATGGCATAAGGTCAAATATCAATGTCAGGGTCACATCCTGTCATGATGTCAAATACCAAATTTGAGGAGTAGATAATCATATCAGGGCATGAGGTCAAATATCTCTGCATAAAGGTCGTGGGGGAAGACCATCTGGCCACGCAGAGACTCCAGCATACGCCGATGCTCCACACCCAATTCTCTCAGACTGGAGATTGACATGAGCAGACGCGGGAACAGGGCACCTTCCTCCTGGTGGCTGGACAGAATCTCAGACTGAAGAGCTTGGATGAGCAACTCTTGCAGACGCGACACTTTCTCCCTGTTCTTCAGTCCTGACCGATCTGGAGAGGATGATCACGATCACAATCACACACAAACACTACATAAGTTGCAAACACAACTGAGCTATGCCAGATCATACATAATAGTTTCATGTGTACATACAGTAGAACCCCTGGATAACGCCAACCCCAGGATAAGACTATTGTATGACCTCTTGCACTCCGGTCCCAATTATTTTGTTATACATTATTAGTAACCATTGAAAACCCCCGAATAGCGACACCCTTGGATAGCGACATAATTTTCTGGTCCCGAGCAAAGTCCTTATCCAGGGGTTCCACTGTACTTAGTTACAAGTGCCTGGACATCATACAAAATCTCTAATCCATCCACATAGGTGAATTTCATAAACACAAGCATATCATATACTCATATACTAGGCCTGGGCGGAAATAAGATATATAACTAGATATCTAGTTAGTTCCCAGTACTTAGAAAACTGGATGACACTTTAGAACTGGATTTAGAATGGCTTAGGCAAACTGGCTGTACCACACACACACAGGACACTCACCAGGGGAGATGAGGACCAGGGCACTGAACAAAGCTTTCTCAGAATCCCGCAGATTGAAGTGGTTGAGGCGGTTGGAGAGGTTGAAGAGCAGTTCCACAAAGTACTCGCCCAGCGGGAAGCCAGACTTCATCTCCTCCCGCATCACCACGGAGCTGTTGCCAAGCAGGAAGATGGAGTTTGAATCCGAGTCTACCAGCGGAGAGCACACCACACATGCCACCTGGTAGGAAAAAAATAAAACTGACCCCTTAGCCGATGTAGTCTTGAAAAAGGCAGCTAAACAGAATGCTGGTGAGGCAAGAATAATCCTCACCATTTGAATCTTCTTGGATGGAATTTTGTTCAAATGAAAGCAAAGCAATAAGCATTCACATATTGCTGCTGTCAAAGTGTAAACATGTTGCAAATATGATGTGAAATATCATGGATCTATACAAAAAATTGGGTAGAAATCTAATAAACCAGTAAAAAATAAATTCTCAAAAACTCATTTTTTCTTATCTGACAAAAGCTAATTCTAATTTAACCCTTTCACAGCGTGGTCTGATTCCAACTGAACAGATTATATGCAAAATCTTTAAAATCAACAAGTTCTTATATGAGATAAATCATATTTCAGTGAACTGACATATCTGGTATAAAAACATGCAAAAAATGAAGAATTTGATGTGTCCAGTAAGTAGTTTAGGATAACATTAGCAGTGAAAGGGTTAATTGCAAGACGCTTGACAAGAGGCATCAGCCTCCAAACTACCAGTTAGCCTTACCTCAAAGCAGCCACCTTTGATAAGACACATCTGGTCTTCTTGGTCCAAATCTGCAAAGCCAGGGATGGTCTTGGCAAAGCACACGACACCCTCGATGGTTATGTTCAGGCGCATTTGGAAATTCTCCCAGCATTCCTCACCTTTACTGGAGGAAGTCTGCATGCCAAAGGTATGTAAAGTAATTATTAGACTGATTCATACAACTACAACACCACCATTTCCTACAGTAGTAGGACTGTACTGTTATCAACAACAATTTTTTATAAAATTGTTTTAAAAGTTTGGCTCATTTAAAAAAATATGAATCTTACTTAACATTTTGAGGTTAAAGGAAATATTCATTTCAAATATTTATCTACAGGTATTGTTTAACAATCAAATTAACAAATTTGTGCATTCATTTATTTCAGAGGTCCACACATTTTAAGTAATTATTTCTTTTTGCATACCTCTCAGGCATTTACATAGACATAACATGATAATTGTTGAAAGCACCCTAAAAATTCCTTTGAGAATAAATAAATTTCAAAACAAAAATAACCTTAACATGCAAGTTAAAAAAAAAAGAACAAAAGAGGCACCTGCATGGGTCCTTTGAGTCCCTGTGAGATGATCTTGCCGATGTACTTCTCCATCAAGTTGTTTTGGTGTTCACGTAGTTTGGTCTTCATCTCAGGCAGTTTGGATTTCAGGAAGGAGAAAGTCATGTTGAAAGAGTCATGGAGCCGTGACACCATGTACGGTACGGTCATCTTCACTTCCTCTTTCCCGATTGGCCGGGACATTACGGATGAACTAGAGGATGACCGTGGGAGGGCAGCAGCAACACTACTGCTGCTATTCAGCCTTGGCTGTGACAGTTGCTGCTGCAGGGGGGAGGCAGCCAATCTGGCAGGATCTTGTAGTCCTACAACTTTGCCAGTTGCTGTTGTCAAGCGGACAGGTACAAGGGTTGCGTGGTTTTGGTTCTGTTGTACCAGATTTGGACCAGCCAGGATTTGACTGTTGCTGGACAGGATGAAGTCTTTGGATGTGGGCTGCAATTGATGAGGCGGCAATGTCAGACTGTGGGCAGAGAAAGTAGAGTTGCCGTTTTTCTTGCTGGATGTTGATAAGGAGGATGCAGTTCCAATTTGACTGATCTCTGCATGAGAGAAAGCGTTGTAATGGTTGTTGTTCTTTGTGGTGGTGATGATGTGATTCCCACCATCACTGCTGTTGCTGCTACTGGCACTGCCTGTGACACGGCGATTCTTGGACTTTGGTTCTCCAGATGACCCACGCCTTGCAATGTTTGCTGTAGCTAGGGAGGGTGATGAGGATGGTGATGGGGATGGCTGTGGATGGTGCAGAGGTGATGCTGAAGATGGAGATGGTAAGAGATCATTCTCAACTCCTTCTTTAGGGATGTAGGGCCGTTTTTTGATGGGACTGCGGATGAAGTCCTCCACCGAGGAAACTCTCTTCCTCAAATCCAGGCTCTCTGGGGCTGCTTGGACTATCACAGAAGATGGGTGGGGTTGAAGGGTGTTGAGGGAAGGAATGGAAGACACAGACGCATTGGTACGGGGTTGGGGAAGGGCAGCTTGCAAGGGAGTGGAAGAGAGAACACTGGACAAAAGTGACGGGAAGACAGGCTCAATCCTGCCGTCCTCCAGCTTGATAAAGATTTGACCCGAGGAAGTGGGCATGGTGAAAATCTGGGAGTCTCCGCCTGCACCTGCTGCTCTGAGTAACGCCCCCGCCTGGGACATGGCTGCGACCGCAGGAAAATCAGACATGGGGGGTACAGTGGGGGTCGGGGCAGAAGTGGCAGGGGGGAAGTTCTTCCCTCTCATCATGGCAGACTCTGGGTGGTGGTGGTGTACAACCACTGGCATAGACGACGTCACAGGTGATGAAGAAATCCGGAGATCAGATGGTTCAGCCGCAGGAGCTGAAGAAGACAGGTTTTCCACTTTGAGCATCAGGGGCTTGTCATCATCCTTGTTATTGTCATTGTGTCTGTGAGCTGCCATGCTGGGGCTGACCGTGGACTGCGTGACCTGGTGCTGTTGTTGCTGCATCAGGGAGAGGATTCGAGACTTCATGTCCGACTCTGCCAGAGTCTGAGACTCCACGGCGCTGGCTGCAGCCGCTGCCACCAAAAGGGCCTGGTCTGCCACCATGGGCTGACCAATCAGATGACCAGTGGGGGACCGCTGCTTGAGCAGTTTGGACAAAGTGGCAACAGACATTGGGGCATTCCGATCCTCTCGGTCTCCTTCCCCTCCAGGCAGCTGGTGCTGTACTGGCAGTTCTGCTTTAACCTGATGAGGAAAAACAAGATGGTAATAGAGGACATACAAAAAAAGGTAGAGCAATAAAGGTCAAATCCTCCTCCCCTACTCTCACTTCTCCCATTTTCACTAACCCCTACGCAGCAGTGGTCCTTTTTATGTTTCCTCTCAACTCAGAATTAACTGTCAGCTTATTTTCTTTTCCGTATCATTGTCTTCTTACTCCTTTACCCCTGTAACATTGTGACAGTACCAGCAGTCCTGCAGATTGGTGGTAGACTGGTACACTCACCAGGAGTGGAGTAGGGGGAAGAGGTGGTGGGGGGTAGTCTACTAGTAAGCCCAGCCGCACAGAGCCTGAAGAGACGTATTCCATTCCATTCCTACTCACAACACATGTTTTTCCTTGGGCAAGGAAATTTACTCTAGGGTATTAATCTGTGATAGAACACCATCCTATCCAGAGGATGACAACCATTTCCACTCGTCTACTTCATGCGACAGAAACCTAGATAAGCAGCGGGTCTAGGGACCATTAGGCACTAAAAGACTTACTCACCATGACAGGGTTGGGGGTAGAACTGGTAGAGGAGGAGTTTGTAGCCAGACTAGGAGCGCTGCTGCTGTCCGCATTCAGGCTGAGCAGTCCGTGGAGTGCTTGTTCCGTCTGTGTGTCCTCTATCTTACGGATTGTCTCTCGCATCTGCCGTGACCTCCGGCCCAGCTTAGCGGCTGTGCAAGGAATGGGGCAAGAAGAAGGGCAAAAAATTTGAAATAATAATAATAATAGAATTTTATTTTTTTTCCAAGTCATCTTTGTTCACTATACCTACATAATGATGAAAGGCTGTAAGCTGTGTCGATGCAGATAAAAAAGAAAAAAACCAACAAGGTTCAGAAATATGTAGGTATGCATAGAGCAAAAACAGTCTTCTTTCATATTTGGTTAAGGCTGTATGCATAGAAAAGATTCAAGAAGGGAAAGGGTGAAAATCTCTGATATAGATGGGTAATATGATTAAAAAAAAAACAAAAATAAAAACTCTATTTGTAAAAACTTGTCGAAGGCATCTTTAAAAGACCCAAGTGAAGCTTCTGACTTTGACACAAACTACACATGTACATAGAAAATTGACTGACTGAATGACTAACACTAGCACACTGACTTGCTGAATCAGATGAGTTAGAAGAATTAGAAAGCAAGCGAATATGAGTATTACTCATACGGATTTGTCGATACATTTGACTCAACATTCATAATATTAAAGGGACAGAACACTCAGTCCATACACCGTACCAGACTGATACATGGAATTAATACAGTTATTTCCCTTAGCCCATTAAACTCTTGTATTCTGCTCTAATTCAGTATTCCTGCTCTCGCCCTCTCTCTCCCCTCCCAGAAAACGAGCAGGATAATATTTAGGATGGTAAGCAGTGCCGATAAGAAGTGTCATTGTCTATCAGATGGCCAAGTTGATAGGCGCGCTGTCTTCTTGTGCCTGTGGCCAGCCGGTGGGTGCCGTGGCAGGGCCCAGGTTCGAATCCTCCAATAACATTTTTTTTCTACTTCTACTTCTTTCTTTGGTACTGGCAATCGGTATTGCCTAACACCCTACAGTGTGTCACATTTCAGTGATAACAAAACACACATTATTTGAACAGAAATCAAATGCTTTTCTCTCTCACTGACAGCAATTTTTTTTTAATTTCACCACCGCGGAAGGCATTCTTCAGTTTCTGTCTCTCAATCACTCTTTCGATTTCGAGTCTTCATAATTCGAGTTTTTAGTAAGGATCGAGACGGATTAATACCTGCTCGAGACATGCCCAGTGCCAGGCATTTCTGTAGACGACAGTACTGACAACGGTTCCGAGTTTGCATGTTGATCTCGCAGTTTTTGGAGTAGAAACATTTCTTGCGGGCTGGGTCGCCAACATTCTGAAGGGCTCGTCGAAAAAATCCCTGGCAAGGAAAGAAAATCAGAAGGAATAAAATAAAGAATAGAAAATAGCACCGTAAAAAAATAGAAAAGACGAAATGTAAAGAATAGAAAATATATTTTAGGAAATTGAAAATATGTAGTAGATCAAAAAGATTTAGGAATACTGCCAATTTCAAAGGTGGTTTCCTTCCACCGCACTGATCCAATATGTTAATCATTAAAAACTATATGAATGAAAACATTCTTATAAATTCCTGCATATATCAATGTTTTTCTGTAATAATTTTATACAGCTGTGTCACGAAAATAAGTGATTCAGCAGACTGCGAGATGAAAAAAGCTGTGTGTGTTCTTACTGAAATAGATATAAGATCTGCCATAATGTGTCTCAATCTCTCACTGTTCTCAGAATGGAAGACTTTGCAACTACAGCCTTTGAGACAAAAGTCTTGGTATTTCATGCCAGCCAGGAAATTTATTTCACCTACTACAACTTGCAAAAGGCTGTGATTGTGTAAAAAGGAAGGTAGTGTGTAAGTGTTGTGACTACATTACACTAACTTGTAGCTACACCATCAATAAGGCTCCCCCCACCCAAACCCCCTCACCTTGCATCCCTCACATGCCAGCACACCATAGTGGACACCCGAGGACTTGTCCTCACACACCAGACACTTGAGCACAGGTTGCGCAACCTTGGGATGCTGGGGCAGACCTGAGGAGAAACAATTGCAACATGCTGAGTGAATATGGCAAGCATCGGGCGTCGTGAAAGGACAGCAGAAACAGTTTTGGCAGAAATAGCTTATAATGGAGATGTTTCAGTCGCGTGGTTTAGCGTCTGAGCTGAAATTCCTCCGATATCTCCAAATTCTGCGCGGAAAGATGGTGGCGGTGATAACGTTATCAGGTCATGGAGGAGGCAAGGGGATGGGACAGTATATATTCTTAACAATTTTAATTAGAGGTATTTCCTGCATGAAGATCATCAAGGACATTATTATGAAATGCATGCATTAGCAATGCAATGAAATCAATATCAATTACAAATCAGTTGGAAAAAAATCAAAGAAACAAAACGTAGAAAATTAATAAAATCACCAGAAAGAATTGATTACAATTTTTTTTAAAAACACAAATGAAACTCAAAAATAAATCAGCTCAATATTGAATCGAACTACCTAATCACACTTATTGTTTTTCAAGAAAGTGACCTGGCATGACCTATGGCCCTTTTATCCAGGCCATTATCCCTGACCCTAATCCATGCGTGCGTTAATTCTCTACGGACCACTTGCCACTCACTCCTGATGCACTGTGGTGCAGAGTGCACGCACTAGACGATGCCTCTCTCCTCCCCCTCTCTCTCTCTTTGTCTCCCTCTCAATATGTCTCTCTTGACCTCTCTCACAGCCTGCCACTCATACCTCTCCCTCTCTCTTTCTCACCCCTCCCCACCCCCAGTCTCTCTCTCTCTCTCTCTCTCTGTCTCCCTCTCGAACTGTCTCTCACTATCTCTCTCTCTCGCTCTCACACAGCCTGTGCCACTCATACCTCTCCCTCTCTCTTTCTCATCCCTCCCATTCTCTATCTCTCTCCCTCTCCCCTACTTCTCTTTCTTACTCTTTCGGTCTCTATCAGACAAACCAGAGTGAAGGAGATAGCATACACTAAACAATGGAGATGAGATAGTTAGAAGGGATAAGGGAGGGAGAAAGGGAAGGGGGAGGGAAGGGGGGGGAGTGAGAGTGGAATCCTACTAAGAACTTCCAGGGGGTAGTAAGGTAGGGGAGGGGGAAGAGGGAAGGGGAGGGAGAGGGTCACTTTAGAAGAGTCGGACAGGGAGAAGGGTGAAAGGAGAGGAATGTGGAAAAGGGGGGGGGGGGCACTGGTGGTGGTAAGGAGGAAACAGGGAGGTGGTCACGTCTATCGGGGGTAGAGAGATAAGAGACCCTGGGGGGGCAGGGGAGGGGGAGTGAAGGGTGAGGCAGGAGGTGCGTTCTCTCAGTTCATTTCAGTCTGGTTCGGGTTATCGACGGTCAGGATAACCTATTGATTGGGGCTTCGATCTGCCCGGCGACAATAAAGGCAACCCCGTTCTATCCAGGTTGACTTTTAACGAGGGAGGAGTACCTCGACCTTGCATTGCCATAATACGCTTTGCTTGATGGCTATGCTATTTTCAATAAGGTTCTTTAATTTTGTAGTTGTCTTTTACTTCGACTTGTTTTGTCATGTTTAACATTTGATTAATCATACCAGTTTTTTGGTTTTGCAAATGAAAATAAAATTGCAATTGCCTTTTTTCCCCTCATCCTATAGAGAGCTCCCCATTAAAGAATACACGTGCAAGAGACTCGCACTCACGCACGCAATACACACACACACATTCACACAGATACACATACACGCGCACGCAGCATACACGCAGGTTGTGAACTTCATATTATATTGTCTTGCCTGTATCTTTCAATTTATCATGGTGTTTTTTTGTGTGGAAATCGATCATCCCCAATGCTTTAGAATGACATTTAAAAAACGTGATGGAGTGGATTTTTTTTTACATACAACCCTCTCAATCTCAAACCCCCGTGCACACTCATGACCACAATTAAACATGCACTCGTGCTCACGTTGTTTGTTTTCTATTAATTTGGATTTTTGGAAGTTGCTTTGAAGTATTGTTTTGTTTTAAAACAAGAATCAAGTAGAGGAGCTAGGTCGGGTCTTTTCCACTCGTATAACCTTCTTCTTACACACACACACACTCGCGCACATAAAACCTGGGACTTCTTAACACGATTCCTAGCATAAAACTCATGAGTACAAGTGCTGAGTGCAAGCGTTGGGTGGAGGAGGAACAGTGTGTCTTGTCTTTGTGTGTGTGTGTGTGCGTGTGTGTGTGTGTGTGTGAGAGAGAGAGAGAGAGAGAGAGAGAGAGAGAGAGCATGTAGAGATAGAGGATGTAGAGAGGGGGATTAGAGGGAACTTGGCACCATACTTATAATTAAATAGCCTTTGTGGATGTGAGTGCAAGGAGGAGGCATGGGCTGCCATTAGGGTTATGAATAGCTGCAATAATCGGCCACACACACGCACACACAAATACACGCCCACACACACACAAAGCAAGAGTTACAGAAAGAAAAAGGAACCTAATTAAATGAACACAAGAGAGAAGGAGTTAGAGTTAGAGCGAATGTGTTTTTTTTTGGGGGGGGGGGTCTGTGAAAATGTTTTCGTACACACGCACACACAAATACACGCACACACAAATACATGCACACACAAATACACGCACACACAAATACACGCACACACAAATACACGCACACACAAAGCAAGAGTTACAGAAAGAAAAAGGAACCTAATTAAATGAACACAAGAGAGAAGGAGTTAGAGTTAGAGCGAATGTGTTTTTTTTTGGGGGGGGGGGTCTGTGAAAATGTTTTCGTACACACGCACACACAAATACACGCACACACAAATACATGCACACACAAATACACGCACACACAAATACACGCACACACAAATACACGCACACACAAAGCAAGAGTTACAGAAAGAAAAAGGAACCTAATTAAATGAACACAAGAGAGAAGGAGTTAGAGCGAATGTGTTTTTTTTTTGGGGGGGGGGGGTCTGTGAATATGTTTTCGTACACACGCACACACACATATACACAAACACACTCACGCACGCGCGCACACACAGAGACACTCACGCGTGCGCATACACACAAACACAGCCACACATAAATAATCAATCACCCCCACACATCCCAAAAGTTTCACCGGGCTTTCTAAAACACACACAGAGCAGCAGGGGAAACATCCATTCCCCAAATAGTTTCAAACTTCAACCAGTTCTTCCACCTTCAACCTTAGCAAATAGAGCGACGACCTTTCCCTCTCTTTCTCTCTCTCTCTCTCTCTCTCTCTCTCTCTCTCTCTCTCTCTCTCAAACACACACACTCCATCTCTCCACCCACACCATCTCTACCCCTATATCCACCTATTTATTCAACGAGCTCTTGTTTTTCCTCTCTGGTTACGGTCACGCTGACCCCAACACTCAGTTCGCATTCGGTGCTCGAAATTTCTACTCGATGCTCGTGTTCGACTCATGTTCGCAATGACCGAGTATACATCCGGGTCACCTTTTATTCAGGCCGTCAAAAAAAAAATCCAATACATTTCTCACAACTCAAATATAGGTAAACCCCACACACCACACACATACACATTACACACACGCAAGAACCAAAATAACACACATTTATAATACACAACATAACAGCGTCTTTTTTTCTTCTTTTTTTTACACATATGAAGGTTCTTCTTCGTGTAATTAACTGACTGTGAGTGTGCATCTCTCTGGTAGGTAATGCAATATAATATAACATGCCCCACCAGGTAAAATAGCAATTAACTGATCAGTGATACATTCTGCAAATTGATCTTGCCCACCTTGGAATTAATAATTCTCGAGTTGTCACACACGCCTTGTCACTCCCATTCACATAAATACACCCACATACACATTTGTTTAAAACGCTGTATGTGTGTTGTGTAACGGATGTTTAGCGGATAGACGCTGTCCTGTGCTGGTGGCCAGGCCCTGGGTGCCGTGGCGAGTCTCAGTTTCGAATCCTACCACGGTCGCTAATAATTTTTTCCCCTATTTTTTTATCATTGTTTTTAATTATTATTATTATCATTATTATTATCATCCTTATAATATCATTTCGTCAACATCCTCTTGTATCCTATATCACGCTTATTTTCACTTTACTTGTATTCTTGTATGAAAACCATATAATATGGCAAGACTAAACACACAAACACACACACACGTGCATCATTCAATTATAATATATGTAGGCGCGCCTGTATTTACATCCGATATCACACACACACACACACACACACACACACACACACACACACACACACTTTCCCGTACACACCTTCACCTACACCTGCACACACACAAACACACAGGGCAGTAGGGTCAGAGTGACCCTGTAGGAAGGTCGGGCATACCCTCACCCTCACCCACACCGACCCAATACGACCAACCGTCCCGAATACCGAACAAAGCACACGACTGACCTCATTTTTTTCTCCAGCCCGACATCGTGGTGTGTTGTTACAGTTTGAGAAGCTGTGCACTGTGCAGTGTGTTATTTGCTGCACATCGTTGTTTGTGTGTATAGAAATGTGTTGTTCCTGTAATGTTTTTGTTGTTGGTTGAATGTAAAGTTAGAAGTTTGAGCGTAGAAATGTAATACACTGTACCGTGATGTGTGTTTCTGGTGTTGTATGTGAGTAAGTGTTGTAGTGTGTGCGTGCGCGCGCGCGCGTGTGTGTGTATGTGTGTGTGTGTGTGTGTGTGTGCACATGTTTGCGTGAGTGGGAAATGGGGGAGGTTGCCAAGGTGAAAAGGGAAAAGGGACACAGTGACACAGATAGTTTGCAGTGCATGGCTTGCTCTATTGAATTTCATGGATGGAGTTTTATACATTTAGCACTTATTTGGTTTCAATCAAGGATGTCATTGAAGAAGAAGAAGAAGAAGAAGGAGATGAAGAAGAAGAAGAACAAGGAGAAGAGGAAAAAGAAGAAGGAGAAAAAGAAGGACAGGAAGGATGTGGTGATGTTGACGGTGGGGGAGTGGTAAAAGAGGATGGGGAGAGGGCTGGGACTTCTTCTGTCCGTCATTCCTAGGGAGAAGGGGTAGAAAGAGGATGAGAATGAAGAGAATGAGAAGAAGAGAAGAGAGGAGGTGGAACAAGAAACACACGAATTCTAAGATACAGCCGTCCTTGAAATAAACTCTGTATACAACCAAAGACAAAAAAGCAATTTGTTATAACAAACAATACCAACCCATTCAAACACAGAAACAAAACCTTGAAATTGACAACATACGAAAAATCAATACAGTGATCGATATCGATCTTATTGATGAGAACCAATATGCAATGTAACGGAGATGATCCAACCGAAAGGACATTTGCACTAGCAATAATAAAAATAGAGCCCGCGATTGTATGACAGTCAGTTTTCTCGGCTCTCTTCCTCCATTCTCTCTCTCTCTCTCTCTCTCTCTCACACACACACACGTACCAAAATGATAAACGTATAACTCATTAAAAAACCCAATTGACAATGTGATAGTATTGTCATCCTCCCACTCCCCCCCCCTTCCATTTATAGAGTCATGTCACTCACGCACCTCCATCCACACCCCCCCCCCCCCCACCCCTATTGACAATGAATGGCATCGAGCGTTGTTCATTCAACACGGGCAATGACCAAGCCAGCCCCCAGCCAGCCTCCAACCAACCCCGCCTCTCTCCCTCCACTCCATCACAGAGAATCCCGATTAATGTCGGTGCCCAAAATCGTAAATTTAAAAAAAATAGAAAATCGACCGCTGCCCTTCCTTCCTTCAATAAATGCGGATGGATGATCTTTAGTTTGAACGCTCCTTTCGTTTCCGAGAATAGGTCGATCTTCCCAGGGAAATTGCTTAGCAGTCTATTAACTACTACCTTAGTACGGAATTCAGCCAAAAAAGAAACTACCAAACCCAGGTGGACGGTTGATAGGCGGCAATACTAAATTTCGCACTTTTGGCAAACTATCAGAATGACTACGCAGAAAGAGCTATCAAAGTAAGACAGACAAGTATGTATTATCTTGATAGCAGCAGAGATCTCGACACACCGCGTCTACCGGTTTCTGACTCAGATGGCAAATAAAACACATGATCGATCAGGCCAGGAAACAAGCAATAAGAAAAGTATCATAGGTAAATAAATTCAAAGACGAAAGGGCAAACACACATACATACACACACACAGAGAGAGAGAGAGAGAGAGAGAGAGAGAGAGAGAGAGAGAGAGAGAGAGAGAGAGAGGGGGGGGGGGGGGGGTTTTGGAGCAACGGTCTGACAAATTGGGCCGAAGTATAGGCTAGGTTTTCCACTCCAGTATGACCAAAAGAACCTTCACGAGCTCGTTCCCGCGACGGTTTCTGTCTGATTCACACTAACCATGCTGAATATTTAGAACTAAAATGGAGATGCTTGAAACTTATTCTGGAGCTCGAACCACGCATTATGGTTGTACCAATGTGATCAGAGCGGCGCTTTTTATGTCATCTATGTTTATTTGATGTCGTTTTTTAATGTTTGTTGATGAAGGGCCATTTGCCCGAAACGTCCAGTTTTGTTTTGTAATCCGTTTTCTTTGAAACTTTTACATCTTACAACCCTTTGACTATTTATAAGAAAACCACTACTTACAATTCTTTTCTCTTAGCTGCACAAGACCGTCAAGAATCTAGGCAAAGCCGTGTGACGCTTTTTTTTTCTTCTTTTTTGTTTGTTTAATTGGTTCTCTCTCTCTCTCTCTCTCTCTCTCTCTCTCTCTCTCTCTCTCTCTCTCTCTCTCTCTCTCTCTCTCTGTGTGTGT
>JAUEKZ010234121.1:10090-20291 GCA_031471865.1 Melibe leonina
TGTCTATTGTCTTATTTGTCTGATATACGAATGTGTCTATTGTCTTATTTGTCTGATATACGAATGTGTCTATTGTCTTATTTGTCTGATATACGAATGTGTCTATTGTCACTTATTAACTTTCTGTGTTTTCCTTCCTCTTTTAATTTCATATTATACCATGTTTCTTTTTATTCTGCATACAAAAAAATCTGTACAGAATAGAATAATATACAGGCATTTCTTCAAAATTTTGATGTCTAGTTAGTTGGATTAGAAAAAATAACCTTAGCATTGAAATAGTTGCACTGCCGGTATTTCTATAATTGACAGTACACACACACCTTACACATATTGCTCCCTCTGTTGTCATCACACACTGATAGAGCACCTTTCAATGACTGTCTCTTTATTGGGACAACAAGGGAAATGTTGATTTGTGCCTGACTGAAACCGACGAAAGTAAAGTTAAAAGGCAGCCATGAGTTTAACACAGCCGATTCTAAAATGTGCACAATCAGAATGGGGCAAGTTTTTTTTTAAAAAGATGTAATAATTTCTTTGCTCATATTCAGTAATTTCCAGTTTTTTGGTGTTTTCATATGTCTTTTGCTTTGTTCCCCCAAAGGTGATAGACCAACAAGCTCTGTTGGATCCCTATCAGAAGGCAAAAGCTGCGGAGAAACCGTTTGTCAAAAGTATATTTTATTTCCTTTTATTAATTGGCTCTACGCCAAAAGGAATGATTGTTGATTAATTTAATGACATTCGTGTTATCTTGATTTGGCGTGTGTACCCTGGAGGTAATGTGTATTACTATATATTATAATAATGATAATAACATACAGTGTCCTTGAAATGTCCCAGAGGCAATTAGCCATCCTGATTATACTTTTTCTAAGCAATCGCATTCTTAGAAATGCGTCTATTGTTACTTATTAACTTTCTGTGTTTTTCTTCCTCTATTAATTTCATATTATGTCATGTTTCTTTCATTCTGCATACAAAAAGAAGCTGTGCAGAATAAGATCTGTGTCCGTCTTCAGTATAAAAATATTGAAAGATCTATTTGTTTTATTCCATATACCAGAAAAGCCCTACAAGATACCTGGCAATCTGGCGCAAGGCACCACCAAAAAAAGAAAAAAGAAGCCAGTTAAGAAAGAATTGAAACCTATTCACGAAATTGTGGAGACATGTGAGTGAAGAACTGTTTTGTAAATATATTGAAAAACAAAAAACGATTTTTTATGCATATTGTTTGAGTATGAAATTTTTTAAGTTAAGGATTTTAGTTAGGTAATCTACTTCAAGATATTTTTCTACAATCTTTTCCAATACAAAGTTTATTTCTCAAACTACAAGATACAACAAAAACTTCAAAATTTATGTTTTTTAGACTAGATAAATCACATTTCAATAGCATGAGTCCACTGAAATGTGATTTATCTGGTCGAAAAACATGTAATTGTTAATGTTTTTGTATGGTTAGGTTTGGTTAGAATTCGACACCGCTGTGAAAGGGTTAAAAACTGAATGTTTTGAGTTACTGACTTTTTTTAAAGTATATATTTTTTGCCAGGCCTACTTTTTCTCTTTTGCTGTAATTCAAGGCTTTTTAGAGAACATGCTTTTACACCTCTCAGTGATAAAATATGACTTTGAGACTCAAGACAGTCAAATATTTGTATCAGTATTAATCTGTTTTTTAACAATCTCGCCAAATCTTGATTTCATTCATGATTGCCACCTATTTAGGGATATCCTAATTTGTCGCCTTTAAGATAAGCCTTGAATAAACTCATTTGAATATTTGTTGTAAAATTAGAATATGATTGTAACCAACTGCAGCAATGAATTATGGGATTATGCCGTTGTCTCCTCTGTTTCTTGCAGTGTTTTCAAATCGATCAAAATTTCCCAAGAACCCTCTTAAAGTGCCTGAATTCCCTGAGCTGGAGGACGCGTTCTGGAAGGAATACAAACTCAGGGAGGAGGACAACAAGGAGAAGCTGAAGAAGGTACGAAGCACTTGACAGTTAGATCAGGTAGATCTTCTGCCTCAGAACCTGTGGGTAGTAAAATAAAAAGGGCTTGAGCTTTTATATAGCGCAATGTCCACTAAACATGCTCAAAGCGCTTTTCAAGGGGTCTCTTGCCAACAGCAACACTCAACAGACAGGACAAGTTTTGAAGTTTTTGCATGATCTGCTCGGTTACAATCAGACCTTGTGGTGAAAGGGTTAGTACGCTCATTATCTCATGCCTTTCTGTGTGTTTTTTTGTCCCGTTACTACACCCTCCTTGTGTTCATTGCCATTCATTCCCTTTGTTACATTTTCAGCTCAAGCAGCAAGGGAAGATTGACGAAGACAAACCTCCAATAGAAAACGAAGAAGTGGAGGAAATCCCACAGGGCCTTGGTGAGTGTAGAGATTTTATTTAGAATGTTTTATCTTCTTATCAATGAAAATGATAACTATGATAATCTTTCCATGTATGGTTTTTTTTTTAGTATTTTAAAATAAATTAGGATGCGCTAAATCTTCTCTCTCTTCTCTCTCTCTTTCTCTCTCTCTTAGCCTCTATGTCTATCTCTCTCCCATTTTTTTTCAATCTCTCTCTCTCTCTCTTTTCCATCTCTTTCTTTGTTTCTCTCCCACGGTCATGTTGCACAAACTCAGTTTTATGGTTAGGGATTTTTTCTTCTTTTTTTTTTTTATCCATTTTATGACCTATGCAACTGAAAAATTTAAAGTATCGATCAGTTTGTAGTGCTATATAGGAGAAACGGATTTCGAAGTAGCAATCGGTTTAGACCAAGGACAGCCGCCAAACCTCTGACATAGCTATATATTGTTTCCCCTCCTTCTCATACCAGATGACCTTGGCAATGACGATGCTGAAGACTTAGTGGATGACCGACCCGGCATTAATTTGGCGGAGGATTTGTTTACAGACAACCATATGGACCCGGGGCCAAGGGGTGTGCGTAGTGATACGGGTGAGTATGATCGGCCTCGATTGCTGAATTACAGGTATAGTGTCCACCTGAAAACTGCTAGGTTGGAGGTTCAAATCCTGGCAGGTGAATATATGCTCTGAGTAAATGAGATATGGGAGTGGAGTGAGACCTCCATTTATCTCTGTGTGGCAGCTCAAAAACTTGACCTTTGTGTATGTAGTAATATTTGTTGAAAGGGGCTGAGACATGACCAAGACAACCAACAAAGAAATGGGCGGATGTAGGCGGATGGCGGTATAACAAGGTTTTTAGTGCTTTTATATATATGATATGCTGATTGGCTCCACAGCCAAAAGCTGGTGGTAGGTGAGAATAGCAGTATAAAGCGGTTTCAGTGTGTTCACTTTTATATTAGTTCTACTGTAGTCGTAAAATGTTTTTGGTTACATTTAGAAGTTGTTTGAGTGGTTTGTGGTCTTGTGTTGTTAACTTGGTTTTTGGGGTTTTTTTTTCTTATATTTTTGTGGGTTTTTTTTGTTGCCGGCACTCCGTTAACTGCTTTGCATTTCATGTGTGGCAGGTTTCAACTCTCTCAGTTCTGAGGACATGACGATGACGTACGAGGACCTCGTTCAGATGCATGTGGTGAGGCAATTATATTATTGATAATGACAAAGATAGGTGATGATAATAATGTATGATATAGACTGTATGTGTTATTGATTAAGGCAGAATACTCACAACAATGATTGAACTAACAAACAAAAATTCTGTTATGGTATTATTGGGAGGGGGGGGGGAAAGGTGAACACTACTCACTTGGTAGTTGGTATGTTGTCATTATGATGTCAAATGCATACAGTCTGTTGACCAAGCATAATATGTAAGTACCATCTGACATTGTTTTATGCCAACTACCCATTCTCGCTTACCGACAGTTTGTGTTGACTGTCCAAGGAAAGATTTACAGTAGAGCAGAGCACAATTCTATTGAGTAACACGAAGGCAGGGAAGGGAGTACACTCTGGAAATGAGCCCGTCTTGAAATAATAGGCAGTGCAGACGATAGAAAAAGCTGCTACTGGATGGCTAAGTCGATAGACTCAAGTGAAGTGCTCTCGGCTAAAGGCAAAGTTGACACTTTTCCTTTAGAAGAAGGAATTCCTCCTTTTTGATAAAAGTTTTCTCCTCTTTACCTCTTATTTGGTTTTTTTGTTTTTCTTCTTTGCGTCTATTTTCATAACGTTCATGGAATATCTATTCCATTTTGTTTGAATTTGTAATATTTCTATTTGCAAAATATGACCTTTTCTCCAGGGCTTTTAAAGGCTTCCAGCCTATATATATGCTCTGTAAATATGATATGATATGATATAAATCTGGTTCTTTTCCTCCTTTTTGGTCTTTTTGTATTATCGTCAATATAAAGGTTTAAATAGATTCAGTGGATAGTTTGATAGGAGTACAGGTAAATGATATGTTATTTATTTATTTCTTGTTTCAGGAAAAATACCTGAGCAGTGCTGCCCAGTATGCCCAGATAACTGAATTGTCTCGGAGGGTCTCGGAATGGGAAGAGAAGATAGCTCCAAAACTGGAAGAAGAAGTAAGAGATGCTTGCAAAGTTACAGTGCTCGGTGGATATGATGGACTTTTGCATGCCTTTTTTAGAAGAGGATGAGATGATGGCAGTATGCAGGACTGCCCTGTGGTTTGCTTTTAGGGGCTTTGGCCTGCTGTCCGGCATATGACAAAGCTGTAGTCAGGGTCCATTCTGGTGGACTCTGCAGTTTATAATGCATCACGTGATGAGGTATTGGTAGTGAGAGTTGCACTGATTTACTCTGGAGTGGTTCTTTGCTCAATATCTCTTCATGTATCATTTAAGCTTACATGCAAGGCTGTTTTTTGTGTGTTTTTTTTTTTGCAGCTGGCCAGTTAAATGAATGTTGGGTACCCTCTATGGCTCACTATGAAAACAACCATATAGATAAGGGTTACAGTTACAATGCATACTTGAAGGCAAAATGAGCCTTCGTGGGCCAATTTTTGGTTGGCTGCAGGTTTCTGCAGGTGTTTTCAGATCCGATCACTTGTACCCATGTACGTGTTTCTCTTTGTTTCCTTTTGAACAGGGGCTTTTAAATCAGGAATTTTTGTTATGAAGACGAAACCAAACTGAACTTTGGTAATACCTTGGACAAAATGGATTGCAGATTTTCCACAAGAGAGCATTTACCTGCAGTGTGGCTTGTCTATAAAAAAATTGAACTGATTCTCATTTTGAGTAATTGTTTTTGTAAATTTCTATTACCTTCCTCCTGTCCTCAGTGTAGACCTAAAATGTTGAATTCAAATAATACCAGAACAAACAAAAAGCGGCAAAGTCTTTCAATAACAAAATTACTTGGTTTTAAAATTTTTTTTCTTTATTGAAAATGAATAGACATCTATGTGTAATTTTTAAAATGATTCATTTTTGATTTTTTTTTCTAAGCAAAACCACCCGACCTTTGACATCCACAAGTACGGCACAGACATGATTGACAAGATGGAGCGAGGCAAGGCTGTGCCCTTCCGTGACCTTGTGCAAGGCATGTCCGAGTTTGAAGTGTGTCGGTACCTCCTGTCAACTCTTCAGCTGGTAAGTCTCAATACTAGGATGTACATGACATTGGTTCAATAGGACGAGCGTCCACCTAGAACGCATAGGTCAGGGGCTCGAATCCCGACCGTTTCATACACAGTACAGGGCATTTAAAAACAAAATCAGCTGTCCCACTTAGTACCTGGTGTTAGTTATGGAAACAGTACTAACCCTTTCACGGCCAGCTCTGATTCTAACCCAACTGAAATATGAATTTTTTTTTGAAAATTTACATAAGATAAGATAAGATAACTTTATTGATCCCTCAACAGGGAAATTATTTTACAATGTTACATACATGTATGTTCATATACATACCAGATAAGTCAGATTTTAGTGATTTCAGCCTGCAATTCAGGCTTTTGGCATATGTCAGTTCACTGAAATCTGATTTATCTGGTATAAGAACAGGAAAATCTTGAAGGTTTTGGTGTCCTTAGCAGTGAAAGGGTTAAGACTGTTTCACAAGGTGTCAGTACACTGTGGTACTGGGTTACATGTTTGAGTGAGTTCTCGGTTTATCTCTGTGTGGCAGCACATTAACCCACAACGTGTTGGATTTGACTTAAATCGAAACTTATGATGTGCAATTCCATTGCTGACTTTGTCTGTAGTCAAAATCATTGGGTACTGTGTTTTTACCATACTAAAACTAAAAGGCCAAATGCAAAAAAAACCAGGATGTTAAAATATTCTTGAGTGGTTTCCCTTGGTTTTGAAAGCTATTTCTTTAAGCATTAATTAACTTAAAATTAGATAAGATAGCTATATTGATTGATTCCACAACAGGAAAATTATTTTACAATTTTATATACAGACTTAGGGATATTATGTCATATAACAGGATTACGATAAAACAGATAATTAAAAAAAACATTTGAAAGGAAAAGAAAATTATCAGAAGGTGATGGGATTGATTGATCTATTAAAAAATTAACAATAAAATATATAGACAAAAGCGATAGATTAAACCTTTTTATACTGCAACTTTTAAGATCAATCTCCTTCCTTGAATAGGATTATCAAAAAGATTTTTATTTATTTGTTCTAATTGACTGATTCTAATAGTTTAAATGGATGTCTTTGAAGCATCTAGACATGACATTGGTAACAGTGGTTGCAAAAACAGTTGAATAAGTTCAACACACAAAGACTTCCCCTATGATGTTAACCCGCAAAATCTTTCAAATCAACATGTTTTTATACCAGATAAATCAGATTTCAGTGAACTGACATATGCCAAAAGCTTGAAATTTTTCTTTTCTTTTCTTCCAGGCCAATGTGTATAATGTAGAATTGAGCATCGTTCCAACTGAATCAGGCTCTGTGATGGATTGTCTCCACGTAACTCTTCTTTCGACCAAACGGCATTTTGAGAGTCTGGAAGAATACAAGGCCCCTTCTCTCAAAGACACGTGATGATGGAAACGACACTAAATATATATATATAAATATATACCTTCATACATCTACACATACATATATGCATTCCTTGTCCTCTTCTTTCATATTGTAAAACATCCATCATCATCATAAACACATTAAATAATCCTTTATTATATTCATTTTCATCCACTCCTGAAGTTCCACGAATTCCTCTCCTTGACCAAATTTCTCTGTGCCAGTCATTGGTACCACTTTTCAGGGATATCTTGGAATTCCGGGGTATATATTTTGTCTGCTCAAGATTTTTACGAACTTTGTCTGGAACCCAACAAACAAACAAAAGAACCCAAGCATTATATAGTGAAGTGATAGTAGTAGACATATTTTAATTTTTCTTTTCATGGGGAATGAAAAAGTCGTGGATGGGATGATTAGGATTTTTTATTTTCAGGGGTGTGGGATTTTTTCAGTGGCATCCATGGTCCCAGCTAACAACTGTTTCCTTGGTAACTGCACCATTCGAGGGATGATATGTTGAGTCACTAATCTGGATGGTGTGGTAGAGGAGGTAGCGACGAAGACAAGTCAAGGGCTCTGGGTTTAATTCTTATTCAATTCCCGCAACACTTTGGTTTTTACTTTTACTTTGAGCAAGTAAATTTACATACTCCAATTGCCTCATTTGAATGAGGTGTAAAAGTGAGTACCAAACTCATCTGTTGGCTTGGGAAAGTAATCTGTGATAGACCAGTGTCTTATCCAAAGAGTGGCATATCATTGACACTTGTCCACTTCAAGCTTTAGACACCGGAATAAGCTCTGACTATTTTACTATTAGCGTCATGATAGGGCTTGAGATGAGAGACTTTGGCAGCTAATACTTAGGGGACCGTAAAGAAAATATGCTGTTTGTCAATTGTGCAAGGAACACAAACTCTGTCAGTTTTTAGTTTTTATAGTTGGCTGGATGCAATAAGCCTAGGGAGGTCATAAGTAACATTCTAAATTCTATCTATTGGAGGCACGGTAGCCGAACTGGTAGCGACGCAGCACAGACCTCAGGGGCACTGGGTTCAATTCCTACTAGTGTGACACTTCAGTTTTTCCTTGGGCAAGAAAATTTACTCCACCAATTGTCTCACCTCACCCTGGTGTGAAATGGGTATCAATCCACAACTTCGGTTGGGACAAATAATCTGTGAAAGTCAAGCGTCCTATCCAGATAGTGGCAACCATTGTCATTTGCATGCAGTGATGATAATCTCTCGCCAATTGGTGGAATTCAGCCATTTTTGCCGGCCGCCAGATTTGTTCCTCTTTTATTTTTATTATCGTAAAAGTTTAAATGGGATGACAGGGGAATTATTGGTTTTGCACATATTTCTGAGGTGCCGATAATTTTCCGCTATTTTGAGAATTTGCTGTTATCATCACTGCATTTGTCGGCTTCATGCTGCAATAACCAGGATAAGCTACAGCTTCATTGGCCATTATGCTCTAAAGGACTTACTTTCATTATTAAAACGTAATAGTAATAGGTAACAATTTGTTGTTAAAAAAGTGTTACGAGGTTTAAGTGTAATCAAGCCAACAAAATGGATAAGAAATTACAACTAACAATAACAATCACTGTACTGTATAATGTATTACATTTACATACTTTGATGAAAAATCATACCGGTACTCTACTGGTTAGAAGATTCAAAGCTCACCAACCCTGTTTCGAAAAAAAATCTTGATGATATGAATAAGACGCAAACATTTGGTGACAGAAACTTCCTCGACAATTATTATTTGATTGTTTTGTTTATTGAGGGTTTAAAGGCGCCACGACACACGAGGGTCATAGAGGCGCACAATTATTATGTATATGTATGTTGTTGCAGCCATTCATTTTATAGTTTTTTCGTACCGGTATATACATGAATGTAATGTATGCATCATAAACGTTATTTTAAATCAATGCTGATACTCTTACTCTTCTTATTCTTATATTACTTCTTAACCCTTTCAGTACGAAGTTTATTTCTCAAAACAGCTAACTAGATACATCAAAATCTTCAAGATTCGCCTGTTTGTATACCACCACTTAGATTTCAGTTGACTGACACATAATATGCCAGTTCAATGAAATCTTATTTATCAGTTCAGATCGCATTCATTTTAAGAATCATTTTGAAGATTTTGTATTCAGTATGGTTCGAAACAGACTCCACATCAAAATCTTCAAGATTTGCCTGTTTGTATACCACCACTTAGATTTCAGTTGACTGACACTGACACATAATTTGCCAGTTCAATGAAATCTAATTTATCAGTTCAGATCGCATTCATTTTAAGAATCATTTTGAAGATTTTGTATTCAGTATGGTTCGAAACAGACTCCACATCAAAATCTTCAAGATTTGCCTGTTTGTATACCACCACTTAGATTTCAGTTGACTGACACATAATTTGCCAGTTCAATGATTTAATTTATCAGTTCAGATCGCATTCATTTAAGAATCATTTTGAAGATTTTGTATTCAGTATGGTTCGAAACAGACCTCACTGTGCAAGGGTTAACAATCCTTTTGCATGTGTTTGGCAGGCGTCCATGGAGGCCTCTACTTATTTGTTGTAATTCTTTTCTTTTAGCCTCACCTATCATCCTCCCTTTCTCCAGGGCTCTCTCTAGTACTAAACTAAACAAAGCATACACACAGCTGTTTTGTATCTGTTAGCACAATCTGTCTTGGTCCTGCCTGTTGTCCAGATATGTGGTCATCCCCCTTGCTTTACATATTTTTTAACCAAACTACAGGGTCACTTGCTATCTAGAAGGACTGAGTACTTTTATACACAAAGGGCGCTTACACTTACATGACCATATTCTCTCAACAAACAAACAAAGGGCAGTAGAATATTCTGTGTCTCTGCACTAAACTATTAATATTAATCTCTTCAACTTTTTGACAAATGATATTTTTCACCTTGTAAATCATCTCTTTGTGAAACGTCACTGGCAAGCGGCAAGCTCTCTTTGTCAACATTTTTAGAAGATTCTTTTACCTTTTTTGTTGGCTTGTAAATCATTTTTTTTTCTCTGTGCAATGCCTTCCTTGGCAGATTGAGTGCACAGTGCAAGTCTGTCTATTGTTTTAACCAAGTGCAAGTCTGTCTATTGTTTTAACCAAGTGCAAGTCTGTCTATTGTTTTAACCAAGTGCAAGTCTGTCTATTGTT